>JAXIVJ010001777.1:0-17500 GCA_036785665.1 Chirona hameri
TCAGAGAGCACCTTCCAAGATTAAATACTAATATAGCTTCGTGGGCAAATCATGGGATAGCATATTGGAGTATGTGCACAATAGGGCTTTTTGATGGGTTTATGACCTTGATATTTGGGGACACGTACTATGTAAAAGAATGGCATGAACTAGTTATGTTATGTGTCATGTATGTTATCAGGTAGGAATTTAAAAGTAGAAAACAATGTTTTGTGAACTATTCACTACTATTTTTGTGTTGCTTTAACAATGTTGTTTAAGAGTGAGAACATGTGTAGAAGATGCTCCTGACGATCGGCGCGAGAATTGTCATGTCTGTTTAAATGCTATATCAGATGTTTGGCGGCGTTCGTTGTGTTGTGGGGATTTGATATAACTGAACTGAAGAAGGATTGTATCCGAAATATATTCAACTTTCTCTTTTTATATTTTTAAAGCTAAGTTTGAACATAAGGTTATAATAATAACTTAACATCTTGCTAATCGCTATGCTGTGCATACAAGTACTTCGTCATATAAAAGATGATATCCTTACATGCTACATAGGTGCATGTTAGTGTGGATGTTTTTATATGTTTCCTGATATATGATATTCCTGATATTTCTGACTACCTTATCTATCCATTTTAGGTACAACCAAAAGCTGCATGAAGAGAAGCAGGGGAGCGAAGCGCCCGCGAGTGGCCAGGGCGCTGTTCCAGAGGGAACCGACAGAGTAAGAGGCAGTCTCATTATTTATATGCTGACAACCAACTATTGACTTCTTTTCCATTAATTTCACTGTATAAAGTATTTGAAAGTTTGGAGTTGTAGTGCTGCCCCTGAATCTGCTGAGTCATCAGTAAGTTTTGTCATAATCCCATTTCATTCAGTATGACCTAATATTGCAATATCTGTGACTGACAAGTGTAAACAATTAATTAACTGTCAACCAAGCTGAGCTTGAACATGATGCATTATCAATTTATAAAATAACAAATTGCATGACATTTGCAGGGCAGAAACACAGGAGGCTGAGGACGAGTCACAGCGCCTGGCTGGGGTATATATTGAGAATCTCAAATTGGGATGTTTTAGTGTAGCACTGTAGCAGTGCCCTAGTTTGCAGTAGTATTGTATCAGCCCATGCATTCATCATATCTATGTAATTTTGGTAATTTGTCCAACTGATCATCAATGTTTACTGATATATGATATTCCTGATATTTCTGACTACCTTGCCTATCCATTTTAGGTACAACCAAAAGCCATGAAGAAAAGCAGGGGAGCCAAGCACCCCCCCGCGAGTGAAGCATCCTAGCATTGGGAAATTTGGGTGGAAAATGAAACCCTATGGATACTATTTTTCCACTCTTTTTCCTGAGTTTTACTGTGAATTTTCCACTCCTTATTTTAAAATGCATTAAATAATTGGAAACCTGATACTGATTTATGGATGTAATTATAGGGACAGTTTGTGGATGGAAAGACAGGTAAGCATTGGCATAGATAATAACTAATTTTGGTGAGCAGGTAATTGGGTGATAAAGCCTGGTACATATGCTTTTTGGTTGAATTTTCCACTCTTTATGCCTATTTTTAGTCAGAGTTTCCCACTCTACATCCCAGCTCCAAAGCAATTATAGAAGCATGCAGTATGTAGCAGATCTATTTGTTGCTCTTTATCTCTTCTTGTAGTTAGAAACCTTTAGTTACTTTGTGACTTTGTGAATCTATTAAGGGGTGAATCTATTTTATTTTTATTAGTGAATCATCTATTATGCTTCATTATGATCTCTATTGTCAAAGATTTACCCTTTCGCTTCATCGACGAGCTTAGCATGTCAGCTCGTAATTGTTACTATGACTGATGTGTGCAATGTTTTTGTTTTGTTTTTCTGCCAGCATTTGTTGTTCATGATCACACAGTGATTTTGAGCCTAGCCCAGGATGCAGGAGCAGTATCATTATATGTGCTCATGGACAAGATGTGTTGCCATCACAATTCACAAAGTATGTGAAGTTTGCAATGCTGCCACACAAATGGGAAACAAAACATGCAACATGTTATTCAATGGAATGTATGTGATTATTAATTTGCAAACAAGAATGGTCTTCAATCCAGTAAAACGTTGTCATGCATGGTTGCCATATGCACCATCAATACTTCCATATAATATGTTTGGCCCTTTAGGTTCAAGCTTTATTGGTTTAGTAATAATATAAAATGCTGGAAGATATATTTTTTAATGAATAAATGGGCAACGCTTCAGCAATCCTATAGACTGCCATTTGCACATTGTATCAACATGCTTGTCTGCAGCCCTTCACGGGAAGATGGAATAAGTATTTATGCATGTTTTATGTTTGTAAAATCAGGACCTTGTGTCACAGCTAGAGGCCACGCAGCCGCGCACCTCCACAGTCCTCAAGGTCATATTGGTGCGGTACCCGGCCCTCGCGTGGGAGGTGGAGGCCAGCTTGGCCGGTACCACCGCAGGCACGGATCCCCCACCTCCACGTCCGTCGGGCAGTGGTGCGCCATCGTGGTGCACCTGTGGAAAGTAAGCGCCCGTCGGGCAGTCATTGTGTGCCATCATGGGTGCTGCACCTGTGGCAAGTAAGGATGCGGTATAACGTCGTTGCGCGCATCATTGTTACCGATCATTGCTGCCATACCTTACGCGCCAAACTTACTGATTGGGACCTGTTCCAGTGGTTTATAGTTTGTTACAGTGTCAAATTTGCTCAATTGGCAAGTTTGCGTAACACCTCGAATGGCCCTGGTTCTTCTAGCACTGCCAATGTTTGTGAAGATCTTCTCCTTGTTTTCTTGGCACATTACATAATATTTTGACTTTGTATTATTTAATGACACATTGTTTACTACAGCGTTTGCCCTCGCAAATATCGCACACCTGTTGTCGTGTGGTGTAGTGCTGCGCCGGTGGCGGGACACGAACCTGAACCATGCATGTGCCCTAACTATGTAGTGTATTTATAAAGATAAGTAAATGCAGAAAATATGTTGTGTAATATTTGGCTTCTCACACACACAGTTGCGTGCCAATGCCGACCGACGTGGAAGATAACTGCTGCCGATACGCTGAGTGCGCACTGAGCAAAACGGTAAGATTTAACCATCGCCCTACGGAGGGTCCTAAAACGACCCACCTGAGGTTTTTCTTGCATAACTTGTTAGACATGCGGCACGTCTTGCTGAAATTTTCAGTAGCTAAGTATACAACAATTATACGTATTCTGTAAAAATTTCATTGAAATTAGTTTAGGAATTTGGGAAATAATGATTTTTGATGACGTCATGTTGGTGGAAAAACGATAAATGTTTGAAAAATCGTAGAAAACAAAGTGTTGAAGCAAATTTCAAACGCAAGTAAGCAAAGATATAAGACGTCATTTTCTTTAAAATGGCAATCTCGGATTTGCGAAATTTTGGGTTTTTGACCCCCAAAATGATTTTGTTTTTAAATCACCACAAAATAAAAAATTTCAAAGATGTTAAAAAACAGAATATATGAGAGAACGGAGTAAAGAGAATACTCAAACCAAATTTCAAAGAAATATCTCTATTTTTCACTGAGTGATGGCTCCCTAAGTGTAAGAAATTCATGACGTCATTTTTTAATAACTTTTTGGGACTTTTTTTGACTAGATACGAATAAATAATTACTTTTTCAGTATTTCTGAGACAAAACTGGTCTAGGAACATGCCTTTTTATTTACATTTACCAATTTCTCATTTTGAGGTTTTCTGAGAGCAAAATCGCTGTTCTGGACGTGGTCGATCGAGGTCATTCACTTGACCTGGAAGGTCACTCGTTGACCCGAAACCTAAAAAATTGCAAACCGTTAGATTCCAAATATGACAGGCAACATGGTGGTTCTTACCGCGTTGCTCTATGTTGCTTGGTTTGGAAGTTAACAGCAGGTTTTTTTTTTAGGACCCCCCCGTAGGGCGAAGGTGTAAAAAGCTCCCGTAGGGCAAGGGTTAACCATGTATTATTCTTCTAGCCAGTGCAATATGTTGAAAGCAGCAAGAGCCAAGGAATTTTGCGTGAGGGACAAGCGATGTGTTTGGGGTGCGGTAAGGTATTTGCCCTCCCCCCCCCCCACACACACGCACAATCCGCTTGTGCTAATGTTAAATTCCTAATGTTAATTCCTAGGGGTGGGGGTAGCGTAGCTGGGCCGAAGCGATACTGACGGGGGAGGACCACACACCATGGGGTCGACCCCCTGCCTCTAACCATTGCTCTCGAACAGTTCACTTCTCAGCATATCTTGCATAATATTATTGCAGTTGTGTTATCCTTCCGGCCATCAAGGCTACACGCAGAAACCTATGCGTGCTTCGGCACGCATAGGTACATACATAGGCAGCGGGGTACACTAGACTAACAGCTGGGCACACTAGACTAACAGCGGGGCACACTAGACTAACAGCGGGGCACACTAGACTAACAGCGGGGCACACTAGACAAACAGCGGGGCACACTATACTAACAGCGGGGCACACTAGACTAACAGCGGGGCACACTAGATAAACAGCGGGGCACACTAGACTAACAGCGGGGCACACTAGACTAACAGCGGGGCACACTAGACTAACAGCGGGGCACACTAGACTAACAGCGGGGCACACTAGACTAACAGCGGGGCACACTAGACTAACAGCTGGGCACACTAGACTAACAGCGGGGCACACTAGACTAACAGCGGGGCACACTAGACTAACAGCGGGGAACACTATACTAACAGCGGGGCACACTAGACTAACAGCGGGGCACACTATACTAACAGCGGGACACACTATACTAACAGCGGGGCACACTATACTAACAGCGGGGCACACTAGACTAACAGCGGGGTGTCAGCTGTATTCAGCTGTATTCTGCAGCCGACCCGCTCGTGCCGGGGCGCCGTGACGCCCGCCGCTTATAGTAGAGTCGCCAACTTGTGTAATAAGCAGCGCCGGCCGATGACGGCGATAAGCTGAAGACAGCGACGGCGCAGCTGGTCCCGCCCCGTAACGGAGCAGGGGGTGGGGGCGACACGGGAGCAGAGAAGGAAATACACCGATCCAGTGTCGTATTTATAAATCCGTCAAGGGGGGGGGGGGGGCAAGCCCAAAAGAGGGCGCCAAACCCCACATGAGGGCGCCGTCAGCGAAAGGTGTTGTTGAGCGGGAGGGGGAGGTAAATTATAAAAAATAGCCCTCCCTAGCCCTCCCACATACCCCCAAAGGTGCCCTCCGATGCACCTCTGAAGGCGCCATCCCACAAAGCTTCAAAGAGGACCTCCAAATTATAATACACCTTTGAAAGCGCCCTCCTACAAACCTCCAAGGGCGCCCTCCGATACGCATCTGAAGTGCCCTCCCACATATACCTTCAAAGGCGCCCTCCGATACACTTCTGAATGAGTCCTCCCACATGCCTCCAGCGGCGCCCTCTCATACACCTATCAAGGCGCCCTCCCACATACCTCCGAGGGCGCTCTCCCAAATAGCTCCAGAGGCGCCCTCTGTGAGACCAGAGGCGCCTCCGCCTCACATTCAGCGAAGGCCGCTTTTGGATGTATGTAGGGAGGGCGCCCTCGGGCCTCGGAGAGATGTATCTGAGTGTGCTTTTGGACTATACGGGAGGGCGCCTTCAGAGGTGTATCGGTGGGCGCCTTTGGAGGTATGTGGAAGGGCGTCTTCACGGGTGTATCGGAGGGCGCCTTCGCATATGTATTGGAGGACGCCTCCGAAAGTGCATTCGAGGGCGCCTTCGAAGGTATTTGGGAGGGCGCAATCGGATATGCATCGGAGGGCGCCTTTTGAGCCTACAGTTGTGTGGGAGGGCGCCTTCTAAGGTGCATCGGTCGGCGCCTTTGGAGGTATTTAGGAGGGCGCCTTCAGATTTGTATCGGATGGCACCTTTGGATGTATATGGGAGGGCGCCTTTGCAGGTATGTTTGAGGGCGCCTTCAGAAGTGTATTAAAGGGCGCCTTTGATGTGGGAAAAAAATTTCAGATGTGTATTGGAGGTCGACTTTGGATCTATGTGGGAGGCAGGGGCGGCGGATAAGAAGGGGGGAAGCTGCCCCCCCCCCCCATAAATTTGTAAGATGGGCCCTCCAAGATCGAAGTGACTCGAAACGAATTTAACTCCGCTTTCAAACAGAGTGTAAGTAGTAGTCAAACAACACAACGCAAGGCCTGAGGGGCCCTCTGACCGCCTGAGGGGGCACTCTGTTCGCCAGAGGGGGCACTCTGTTCGCCAGAGGGGGCACTCTGTTCGCCAGAGGGGGCACTCTGTTCGCCTGAGGGGGCACTCTGTTCGCCAGAGGCCTCCCTGAGGGAGTCGAGATCCGCTTACATAGACGGTGGAGCAGGGGGCAGGAGCGGATCCAGGGGATGGGGGGGGGGGCAAGGGGCAATACCCTTCCCCCTAAAGGTCCTGAAACTATGATTTCCCCCCCCCCCCCCCAATGGTCGGACGTAGACGTACAGTTGTAAAAATTGCCTTTGCAGCAATCAAAATCCAGCTATCCGCTCTCTCGCTCTCCCGACCACTTCTGAACCCTATCAGCACCTATCAAGGTTCCGCTCTCGGGCCTCTTCTTCACAACGTGTACGCCAACGATCTGCCGCTATACGCAGATGACTCCACTGGCATCATCGCCTACGCGGATGACGTCCAGATATACGTCACAGGCCCACCGAGAGAACTCTGTTAACTTATTCGATCACTGGAAAACAACCTATGTGTTGTCTCCAACTGGTATAGCAAAAACGGTCTTAAAATTAACGCAGCAAAAACACAGTTCATCGTGCTCGGCACTCGTGAAATAACTGGGCGCATTCCTCCGATCAGTATTGCCTTCTCCGGCTCGACCATCACCTGCTCAGACACGGTCAAAAGCCTTGGTGTGTGGTTTGATAGTGACATGACGTTCGCCACGCATACAAACGACGTAATACGGCGGTGTACCGGCACTCTGTGTGGGCTGAGCCACAGCAGACACAGTCTCCCCCAGTCAGTGATGGCTACACTGGTACAAGGCTTGGTGTTTTCTGTTCTCCGCTACTGTCTGTCAGTGTATGGCGCTAGTAATGTCAGTGTAAACGGCTTCAGAAGTTGGTTAGGTTCGCCGCGCTGGTGGTCTCTGGCCGAATGAAGTATGACCATGTGAGCGACGTAATTGATGAGCGCGGCTGGCTTCATGCTGACAACATGTACAATTACCATCGCCTCGTGTTGATTAGTAAAATGTTAGCTACCTCTGAGCCGCCAGACTATGCTGCTAGTTTGACCATCAGGCGGAGTGTACACGGGAGAGACACCCGAAACAGTGATATCCTGGTGACCCCGACCATCAGGTCAGAGTCTGGGAGGCGCCGCTTTTTGTACTCGGCGGTATCCGACTATAATGAGTTGCCGCCAGCACTGCGTGGTCTGAGCCACGCCGGTTTCAAACCCCGCCCTCAGAAACTATCTCCTGGAGCGACAACGTGAGCCCTAGCAGGCACTTCAGTGCAAAGTTTCCACTGTGCTGCAGTGCGTGTGTGTGTGTGTGTGTGTGTGTGTGTGTGTGTGTGTGTGTGTGTGTGTGTGTGTGTGTGTGTGTGTGTGTGTGTGTGTGTGTGTGTGTGTGTGTGTGTGTGTGTGTGTGTGTGTGTGTGTGTGTGTGTGTGTGTGTGTGTGTGTTTGTTAGTGTTCTGTATCATGTATGGAATGTATGTGTGTTGTCCCACTACCCAAGTCCAGCAAAATTTTGACTCGAGCATGTAATAGCCGTATGTTTAACGGATATGCCTCACTACGTGACATAAATCAATAAATAAATATCCATAGTTAACAACTTTAAAATTTCGCGCCGCTTCGCGGCATGACACAAAATTCGCAATTGCTTATACAAATTTGGAAAATGGGAAAATGAATTCCTTTAGTGTCTGGCAGAGGCTCTCCTTTGCGGTACCTAATTGTTAGCCCCATGACCCACTCCCTTCATAAAATATTAACTTTCAAGCGGGCTACATGTTTAGCTAGTCTGCCGAGTTACGAAAAAAGGCGACGCGAACGCAAAAACGCGAACATCGGCACCCGGAAGCTGCTCCCGCGGTGCCTAACTTACTGGACCGAAGAGCTATTAGTGAGACCAGGCCAGGACCATCTCCCAAAGCCATTTCGCCCCAGGCTCCTCCAGATCCGCAGGGACCATTTGTGCGCGGAAAAGTCGTTCTGGCTCTTGCTGCTTTCAACATATTGCACTGTTACCAGTTGTGTGTTACAGTTCGGTACATATGTATACAGTTATTATTATCATATGTACTATTGAGCGCTGACTGTCACCGGTCATCGTGATTTACTATCCGAGGAATACATTTATGAAAAACTACCTTAATTTCAATATTTTGCATGATACCGAGATGTGCAACCAGGAATTGGGGTTACCTGAGGCTTGGCTCCACTCACGGTCTGGTTCCAATATTAAAATTTCGTTTTCCACGACCTAAAATTAATATTTTCACGTCGCTTCGCGGCGTCACGTCGGTGGCCGTCATAACGAAGCCATCGTAATCGTCTTCGGTTCGTTGTAACGGTGAATTGAATGACTAGCATTTTAGCTTCTTATCCTCAACAAGGCCCATCGCCCATATTTCTGGGTTTTATCAGGCAAACCCGTACAATTTCGCGCTGTTGGCGGCACTAAATAACAAGTACCTACTATGACATGAAACCATATTAAAATTGCTGCAAAGGCTTAAATACACGCGACCCCCACTCAAAAAATATCGGCGACGCCCCTGCCTACCCCCTGTCAACAACTTTCTTGCTGACGGCTGACGGCCTGCTACCCCCCCCCCCCCCCCCGCTCAACAACTTTTTGGAAATACGTCACTGGATTTTTTTGATTTTATTTGTGATATGGTGTAAGATTTAGAGACAAAAAATGCGCCACTTCGCTGCGAATATTACATACGTGCGTCCTGATAAATCTTCGATGTCAGGATGTTTAACTATCGGTTTTTGTCGCGAACGAAACCATAGTGTCCGCCGTTTTTTATATCATGTGGTTCATGGTTGGAAATCCATGAAACGTATTTGAAACTGGTAAGCAACTGCACCCAAGCTGTTATAATATTGCAAAAAAAGTCTAAAAATATCACATTTGTGTGCCACTGAGGCGAAATTAATTATATCTTTCCAGTGGAAGAATCTCATTGAGTGGCTGCATTGGTGCCCTGGGGCTGAATTGAATTTTTGAATGAATAAAATGAAAATAATCAAATTTTTGAGGGCCTAGTTATCCAGACTAAAAAATCAAGCAAAACAAATCCGCGCCGCTACGCGGCGCAAATCATTCACCGTTCTTTTCCAGTAAAAAAGTGTAAAATATGGACTACACACTGGCGTCCCCAAGGGTGGGGGGGGGGGGCATGGGGACATAGCACCACCTTTGGCCTTAACCCTATTTGTAACAGGCTCCTGGCTACCCCTATTTGTAACAGGGGGGGGGGGGCGCGGATTCCGCCGCTCCCCCCCGGAGATCTCGAGATCTACCCGTCCGATTTTCAAAAATGAAACGGTGTTTGGTTCCCCTCAACACGATCTACATTTCTAAATAATACAAATTCAAAATTGTTGATAGGGGGCAACAGGGGTACACAAACTACAAATTGTAGGGGTATTTTTGATCCAACATAGATTTCATGTTTATAGACCGATTTTAACACAACTAATACCAATTGATAGAAATTGAATTGGAAATTGATATATGACGGTGGAGTTTGAAAATTCAAAAATCATAGGCGTGTGCATGTCACTCAATATGGGGGTGAAGTAAGTGCGTAATAAAACCATTTCTTGATGTTGTTTTTTTGATAAATGAAATGGTATGTGATTGTAACATTAGATAAAACAGTTATAAATCTTTCTTTTTTTTGCCATAGGCGGTACCAGGTTAGTGAAAAAGGGAGGTCAAATTGGGAAAAAATATTAACTGCAGACAAGTTGCTACCCAGGACTATAAATATGTTACTGATCGTAGATAGTTCCTTTTTGCATGTTTTACTTCATCATAGGCGTATCCAGGATCCAAATTGGGGCGGCGCAAGACCTTTTGATAAGTATATTATCCGCTATTATAATACTAAGTAGTCAACAGTGACTATTTCACTTACAACTTCAATTAACATTGCTTACTCCCCTTTTACCCTACCTGGACTCGCCAATTATCTTATAATCGTTCGTAGAGTAGCCTGTGGTGCGTGTTTCATCCGAAAACTGCAGTATGTTATGTCATTGTACGCCCATGCCTCTTAGTTTCCTTGCAATAATATGACCCCTTTCTTCCATTCCTGAGCGCGCCTCTGCCAAAAATGACTATTCCCTTTTCTGGCCTCATATGTGCATATATCATTATAAGCTACCCGTCTATTGCGCCGTTATCGCTGGCATATCGTCATCACCACGCCAGTCACCCCCCTTTTCATGTGCCTGAACTGAAGCTCTATATGTAATAAAGTATGCAAATAATGGAAGCAGAAGCTATCTTTTACATCTTGATAGCTATAAATGCCCCTTACATTGCTCTATTGGCTTCCCGCCAAGCATTAAATACTTCCTGGAACCCCCCCCCCCCCTCCCTCTCTCCCCCCACCCCTTTCAAGCCCCTGAAACCGCCTCTGCCATGCCATTTTATGGTATTTCATTAACATCAACTAATTTGCACTTGTTGCAATCACCGTAAACCGATGTAACTCCTTCATACTTGAGGCAGTTAGGAAGAAGCCGTGAAGATCGCATTTCCGTATTATCGCCAAATATCGCCTCCGAACCCACCCAAAACTGTGCCCTGGAACCGCCTCTGTTCAGGTTAAGAACTCAAAATTTTGACTCCAAATGCGGTATTCAATTATATGAAAAGTCCCAAAATTTCATGGGCCGCTCTGCCGTTTTCCCAGCCGTTCTGGAGATATCAGCGAAAAACATAAGGGGGGGGGGCGGAATCCGCCCCCCCCCCTGTTACAAATAGGGTTAAATGGGGGGTCAACATGTCGTTTGACCTCACCTTATGCTCCAGACATATTTCCTCGTTTGGACCCTGCATCCTGTTCCAATAGCAAAAATTAGTGCTCCAGCCTGCTCAAAACCATAAATTTTGGCACCGATTCGTGGCGCAATAATAGTTGTGTGGGTGTCCATTATCCGTGAATACCATTGGTAGTTAAGTTTAAGGGCAAATTTTGTGACAAATCTTCTTCAAGTCCCTCCCTTCGCAAAATCCTGCCTATTTTTAGTACAAGAACATTGAACGAGACACAAAGCAATATGATACACTGCTATCGCATGCATAAGATTTACTGATCATAAAAAACGGCTACCACCCCCACCATATCCCCCCCCTGCAGTCACGAACATCGACTACCCTCTTGGTCAAGTTGCCCCCCCCATCAGTGGCGGCGGAAGGGGGGGGGGGGCAGGGGGGGGGGCAGCTTCCCCCACTTCAATCAGGGGGGGTGGGGGGGCAATCATATGATTTTTGATTTTGCCCCCCCCATACATTTGTAAGAGGGGTAAGATCCATCTCCAAGAAGTTGGTTCGATTTATTTTTTATTTTTGACCAAACAATGACACCCGATGTACCCCCAGCCAACCTGAGGGGCCTTTTAAGGCCGACAGAAGGCCCTCAGTCGGCCTGATGGGACCCTTGTTAGGCCTGAGGGAGCCCTCAGAAGCCCTGAGACTTCAACAGGGGCCTGTCCGCCCCCCTCCCATCCGAAAATACGATCCGCCGCCACTAGTGGGAGGGCGCCTTCACAGGTGTATCGGAGGGCGCCTCTGGAACTATTTAGGAGGGCGCACAAGGTATGTGGGCGCACAAGGTATGTATAATCCCCCAAGGTATGTGGGAGGGTGCCTTTGAAGGTATGTGGGAGGTCGCCTTTAGAGTTGTATCGGAGGGCGCTTTTAGAGGTATGTGGGAGAACGCCTTCAGAGGTGTATCGGAGTGCGCCTTACATTCAGTGGAGCGCGCCTTACATTCAGTGGAGCGGCGCCTTCAGCGCCCTTCGCTGAATATGAGGCGCATTTCTGATCAAATAAAATTCAAGTCATGATTTTGTGTGTATTCCATTGCAGAGAGCAAGTAGAATTAGAGCAAAGGCTTTAATATTTGACACACTTAACATCCTGCTGATTGAAGGTGCAAAAAACGTAAAATTTAAATATACACGAAAATCACCGCCACTTGCATGACTGCATTGTGAAGTGTGAGCCACACAAGCACGGCTTTCTTTGGTAGCTGTAGCCGAACACGCGTCGTCACATACACGCGTCGTCACATACACGCGTCGTCACATACACGCGTCGTCACATACACGCGTCGTCACATACACACGTCGTCACATACACACGTCGTCACATACACACGTCGTCACATACACGCGTCGTCACATACACACGTCGTCACATACACACGTCGTCACATACACACGTCGTCACATACACACGTCGTCACATACACGCGTCGTCACATACACGCGTCGTCACATACACGCGTCGTCACATACACACGTCGTCACATACACACGTCGTCACATACACACGTCCTCACATACACACGTCGTCACATACACGCGTCGTCACATACACGCGTCGTCACATACACGCGTCGTCACATACACACGTCGTCACATACACGCGTCGTCACATACACGCGTCGTCACATCGACTGAGAAAGCTGAACGCAGAAGCAACGTCAGAAGCAACGTCAACGTCATCCTGGTTAATGGCGTATCGCGTGGCCATGTCCTGTCAGCTGAAGAGATATCTGATCTGAGGAAGAGATATCTGATCTGAGGAGGAGATATCTGATCTGAGGAGGAGATATCTGATCTGAGGAGGAGATATCTGATCTGAGGAGGAGATATCTGATCTGAGGAGGAGATATCTGATCTGAGGAGGAGATATCTGATCTGAGGAGGAGATATCTGATCTGAGGAGGAGATATCTGATCTGAGGAGGAGATATCTGATCTGAGGAGGAGATATCTGATCTGAGGAGGAGATATCTGATCTGAGGAGGAGATATCTGATCTGAGGAGGAGATATCTGATCTGAGGAGGAGATATCTGATCTGAGGAGGAGATATCTGATCTGAGGAGGAGATATCTGATCTGAGGAGGAGATATCTGATCTGAGGAGGATATATCTGATCTGAGGAGGAGATATCTGATCTGAGGAGGATATATCTGATCTGAGGAGGAGATATATGATCTGAGGAGGAGATATCTGATCTGAGGAGGAGATATCTGATCTGAGGAGGAGATATCTGATCTGAGGAGGAGATATCTGATCTGAGGAGGAGATATCTGATCTGAGGAGGAGATATCTGATCTGAGGAGGAGATATCTGATCTGAGGAGGAGATATCTGATCTGAGGAGGAGATATCTGATCAGAGGAGGATATATCTGATATGAAGAGGAGATATCTGATCTGAGGAAGAGATATCTGATCGGAGGAGGAGATATCTAATCTGAGGAGGAGATATCTGATCTGAGGAGGAGATATCTGATCAGAGGAGGAGATATCTGATATGAAGGAGATATCTGATCTGAGGAAGAGATATCTGATCTGAGGAGGAGATATCTAATCTGAGGAGGAGATATCTGATCTGAGGAGGAGAAATCTAATCTGAGGAGGAAATATCTGATCTGAGGAGGAGATATCTGATCTGAGGAGGAAATATCTGATCTGAGGAGGAGATATCTAATCAGAGGAGGAGATATCTGATATGAAGAGGAGATATCTGATCTGAGGAAGAGATATCTGATCTGAGGAGGAGATATCTAATCTGAGGAGGAGATATCTGATCTGAGGAGGATATATCTAATCTGAGGAGGAGATATCTGATCTGAGGAGGAGATATCTGATCTGAGGAGGAAATATCTGATCTGAGGAAGAGATATCTGATCTGAGGAGGAGATATCTGATCTGAGGAAGAGATATCTGAGGAGATATCTGATCTGAGGAGGAGATATCTGATCTGAGGAGGAAATATTTGATCTGAGGAGGAGATATCTGATCTGAGGAGGAGATATCTGATCTGAGGAGGAGATATCTGATCAGAGGAGGAGATATCTAATCTGAGGAGGAGATATCTGATCTGAGGAGGAGATATCTAATCTGAGGAGGAGATATCTGATCTGAGGAGGAGATATCTGATCTGAGGAGGAGATATCTAATCTGAGGAGGAGATATCTGATCTGAGGAGGAGATATCTGATCTGAGGAGGAAATATCTGATCTGATGAGGAGATATCTGATCTGAGGAGGAGATATCTGATCAGAGGAAGATATATCTGAGGAGATATCTGATCTGAGGAGGAGATATCTGATCTGAGGAGGAGATATCTGATCTGAGGAGGAGATATCTGATCTGAGGAAGATATATCTGATCTGAGGAGGAGATATCTAATCTGAGGAGGATATATCTGATCTGAGGAGGAGATATCTAATCTGAGGAGGAGATATCTGATCTGAGGAGGAGATATCTGATCTGAGGAGGAGATATCTAATCTGAGGAGGAGATATCTGATCTGAGGAGGAGATATCTGATCTGAGGAGGAAATATCTGATCTGATGAGGAGATATCTGATCTGAAGAGGAGATAATAGAGTTAATAAAAACCACAGCCTCATACTATGTAATATATTAATACAAAAATGAGACAAAAAGACGACAGTTTCAGGCATGGCCCATCTTCAGGTCTGACATTTACGACACTTGTTTTTTTTCAACATCATTCTAACGTTCGCAAACACTCGAACACATCTTCCTCTTTGAGAAACAATAAATGGAAAAAAACTCTACATAATCCACCTATATACACAATGTGCATATGTTACAGGCCTACATAACACACAATATGAACATTGCATCACCAAATGTGTGTGTGTCTGTGTGTGTGTGTGTGTGTGTGTGTGTGTGTGTGTACGTGTGTGTGTGTGTGTGTACGTGTACGTGTGTGTACGTGTACGTGTACGTGTGTGTGTGTGTGTGTGTACGTGTGTACGTGTGTACGTGTGTGTGTACGTGTGTGTACGTGTGTGTACGTGTGTGTACGTGTGCGCGCGTGTGCGCGCGCGTGTGCGAGCATCTGTGTGCGCGTGCGCGTGCGCGTGCGCGTGCGCGTGCGCGTGCGCGTGCGCGTGCGCGTGCGCGTGCGCGTGCGCGTGCGCGTGCGCGTGCGCGTGTGCGTGTGTGTGTGTGTGTGTGTGTGTGTGTGTGTGTGTGTGTGTGTGTGTGTGTGTGTGTGTGTGTGTGTGTGTGTGTGTGTGTGTGTGTGTGTGTGTGTGTGTGTGTGTGTGTGTGTGTGTGTGTGTGTGTGTGTGTGTGTGTGTGTGTGTGTGTGTGTGTGTGTGTGTGTGTGTGTGTGTGTGTGTGTGTGTGTGTGTGTGTGTGTGTGTGTGTGTGTGTGTGTGTGTGTGTGTGTGTGTGTGTGTGTGTGTGTGTGTGTGTGTGTGTGTGTGTGTGTGTGTGTGTGTGTGTGTGTGTGTGTGTGTGTGTGTGTGTGTGTGTGTGTGTGTGTGTGTTTAGTCAGAACCATAAGGAGGTGGAGCGATTAGTTTCCAAGACGAGGTTTGTGTGTTCAGTTTTGGCTTTAGGTCCCGAATGTATTTTGACTCTGTGATTTTTAGGGATGCTACATCCTTGCACAGCCGTAGTATCCGAATGTGTAAGGATGAGGCTGTTATGATGTCGTCAGAATGGTTTTTGCACATGTGGTCACCGAAAGGAGTGTCCCTGGTTTTGTTTTTGGCATCGCGGAGATGCTCATTAAAGCGCAGTCTCAGAAGCCTCTTTGTCTCCCCTATGTAGTTTGAGTCCTGACATAGCATGCATTTAATTTCATATACTACGTTTTTAGTGGTGCATTTTCCATCTACCCCTGCTACACATGCGTTACATATTTCGTTCCCTGAGGGGCATTTTGGTGGGTGGAGTGCTGAATTCACGAGCATACTGGATGTGGTTTGCCCCTTCTGCCACGCGATTTTGATTAGGAGTCCAGATGAGCGAACTTTGACATTGATTCTGCGAGAGAGGTCATCATCAATGAATGGAAGTGAGACGAAGGTCGTGTTTTTCTTCTGTCTTTCCGTGTCTTGTTTGTTGTTGAGTTTCTCTATATTTTTCACTTTGAAGATAGCCCGTTTTATGATTCTTAGTGGATAGCCGTTGGAAAGAAAGATCTTTGTTACCTTTTGTATACCATGTTCTATGGCTTCTTCGTTGGATCCTGTTCTTTTAGCGCGCGTAAGTTCTGAATGGAGCACCGCTAGTTCAGAACCAGCACACCTCTGTCGCCTACCCTTACCAGAGTCCTAAATATGGGACCCAAGTTCGCATTGTCTAGAACTGTTAACAAACGAGTAATTGAGGACGCGGAGATCGGTTTTGAGAGGGGCGCCTTTGCGCTTCGCTGGCGTCACTTCATTGAATCGCAGGCAGCGACCAGGAACGACGCACCAAAAGACATACAAAAGTCCACACAAGCGGCCACCACAATAAATAGCACCACCCTCAGTACCAGTCCAAACCAAGAAACAGGTTCCATGAATCATCGCGATAATGAAAACCCACCTGACCCACAAACTAACGCCTGTGCTCTCAACCCTCGATTTTCTGACACAGATACTAAGCTGGCACCAACTGCCCCACAGCCAGTTGAATATGAGATAAGAAAACTGAAGCAAAAAATACTGACTGCTTACAAAACGCATCGAACTAGGGGGTCTAACCACACAAAGGAGGAGAAACTGGCATTAGAAGCAGCAAGGCAGGACAATTCGGTTATCTTCAAACCATCCGATAAGTGTAAGGGTTTAGTAGTAATGCCAAAACAAACCTACATAGACAAGGTTCAGCCTATCGTGGCACAATATGAGAACATCCAGAAAAATCCCACACCCAAACTTGAGGCCATGACCAAACAAGTGATCCATAACACCATGGACACGTTGGTTCATGAAAAGTTGATTAAAAAGATAATCCCGAACTCATCACAGACAGCAGAGCTTTATGGCCTGCCTAAAAATCACAAAGAAAACATTCCATTGCGCCCCATAGTGTCCGCGTGTGGCGATCCACTCGACAAACTGTCATGGTTTCTAGAAAGGATCATCACTCAGCTCCTTCCCTTCATACCGGCACATCTAAAAAACACCGAACAGTACCTATCGACCCTAAAAAACAAATATCCAGACTCACTTCCACCAGGTGCCATCGTTTTCACCATGGATGTCCAAAACCTGTTGCCATCAACGTACCCACCGACGAAGCCATCACCGCCGTCTGCAACATGATCCATGAACACAGCAATCAAATTGACTTATTCGGCCTCACTTTGGACAACTTAAAAACTCTCCTTCAGCACTGCCTACACAATAACTATGTGAGATTCGGCAATGAGTTTTATAAACAAACCAAAGGGATAGCCATGGGAA
>JAXIVJ010001777.1:30000-115000 GCA_036785665.1 Chirona hameri
AAGAGGAAGATGTGTTCGAGTGTTTGCGAACGTTAGAATGATGTTGAAAAAACAAGTGTCGTAAATGTCAGACCTGAAGATGGGCCATGCCTGAAACTGTCGTCTCTTTTGTCTCATTTGTGTATTAATATATTACATAATATGAGGCTGTGGTTTTAATTAACTCTATTATACATTATGAGCCTCAAAAAGCGCTATCCCACATTATTCAACTGAAGAGGAGATATCTGATATGAGGAGGAAATATCTGATCTGAGGAAGAGATATCTGATCTGAGGAGGAGATATCTGATCTGAGGAGGAGATATCTGATCTGAGGAGGAGATATCTGATCTGAGGAAGAGATATCCGAGGAGATATCTGATCTGAGGAGGAGATATCTGATCTGAGGAGGAAATATCTGATCTGAGGAGGAAATATCTGATCTGAGGAGGAGATCTGATCTGAGGAGGAGATATCTGATCTGAGGAAGAGATATCTGAGGAGATATCTGATCTGAGGAAGAGATATCTGATCTGAGGAGGTGATATCTGATCTGAGGAGGAGATATCTGATCTGAGGAGGATATATCTGATCTGAGGAGGAGATATCTGATCTGAGGAGGAGATATCTGATCTGAGGAGGAGATATCTGATCTGAGGAGGAGATATCTGATCTGAGGAGGAGATATCTGATCTGAGGAAGAGATATCTGAGGAGATACCTGATCTGAGGAGGAGATATCTGATCTGAGGAGGAGATATCTGATCTGAGGAGGAGATATCTGATCTGAGGAGGAAATATCTGATCTGAGGAGGAGATATCTGATATGAGGAGGAGATATCTGATCTGAGGAGGAAATATCTGATCTGAGGAGGAAATATCTGATCTGAGGAGGAAATATCTGATCTGAAGAAGAGATATCTGATCTGAGGAGGATATATCTGATCTGAGGAGGAGATATCTGATCTGAGGAGGAGATATCTGATCTGAGGAGGCGATATCTGATCTGAGGAGGAGATATCTGATCTGAGGAGGAGATATCTGATCTGAGGAGGAGATATCTGATCTGAGGAGAGATATATCTGATCTGAGGAGAGAGATATCTGATCTGAGGAGATATCTGATCTGAGGAGGAGATATCTGATATGAGGAGGAGATACCTGATCTGAGGAGGATATATATGATCTGAGGAGGAGATATCTGATCTGAGGAGGAGATATCTGATCTGAGGAGGAGATATCTGATATGAGGAGGAGATATCTGATCTGAGAAGGAGATATCTGATCTGAGGAGGAGATATCTGATCTGAGGAGGAGATATCTGATCTGAAGAGGAGATATCTGATATGAGGAGGAGATATCTGATCTGAGGAGGAGATATCTGATATGAGGAGGAGATATCTGATCTGAGGAGGAGATATCTGATCTGAGGAGGAGATATCTGATCTGAGGAGGAGATATCTGATCTGAGGAGGAGATATCTGATCTGAGGAGGAGATATCTGATATGAGGAGGAGATATCTGATCTGTGTATGAGATATCTGAGGAGATATCTGATCTGAGGAGGAGATATCTGATCTGAGGAGGAGATATCTGATCTGAGGAGGAGATATCTGATCTGAGAAGGAAATATCTGATCTGAGGAGGAGATATCTGATCTGAGGAAGAGATATCTGATCTGAGGAGAGAGATATCTGAGCTGAGGAGGAGATATCTGATCTGAAGAGGAGATATCTGCTCTGAGGAGGAAATATCTGATCTGAGGAGGAGATATCTGATCTGAGGAGGAGATATCTGATCTGATGAGGAGATATCTGATCTGAGGAGGAGATATCTGATCTGAGGAGGAGATGTCTGATCTGAGGAGGAGATATCTGATCTGAGGAAGAGATATCTGATCTGAGGAGGAGATATCTGATCTGAAGAGGAGATATCTGATATGAGGAGGAGATATCTGATCTGAGGAGGAGATATCTGATCTGAAGAGGAGATATCTGATATGAGGAGGAGATATCTGATCTGAGGAGGAGATATCTGATCTGAGGAGGAGATATCTGATCTGAGGAGGAGATATCTGATCTGAGGAGGAGATATCTGATCTGAGGAGGAGATATCTGATCTGAGGAGGAGATATCTGATCTGAGGAGGAGATATCTTATCTGAAGAGGAGATATCTGATATGAGGAGGAGATATCTGATCTGAGGAGGAGATATCTGATCTGAAGAGGAGATATCTGATATGAGGAGGAGATATCTGATCTGAGGAGGAGATATCTGATATGAGGAGGAGATATCTGATCTGAGGAGGAGATATCTGATCTGAGGAGGAGATATCTGATCTGAGGAGGAGATATCTGATCTGAGGAGGAGATATCTGATCTGAGGAGGAGATATCTGATATGAGGAGGAGATATCTGATCTGAGTATGAGATATCTCAGGAGATATCTGATCTGAGGAGGAGATATCTGATCTGAGGAGGAGATATCTGATCTGAGGAGGAGATATCTGATCTGAGAAGGAGATATCTGATCTGAGGAGGAAATATCTGATCTGAGGAGGAGATATGAGGAGAGAGATATCTGAGCTGAGGAGGAGATATCTGATCTGAAGAGGAGATATCTGATCTGAGGAGGAGATATCTGATATGAGGAGGATATATCTGATCTGAGGAGGAGATATCTGATATGAGGAGGAGATATCTGATATGAGGAGGAGATATCTGATCTGAGGAGGAGATATCTGATCTGAGGAAGAGATATCCGAGGAGATATCTGATCTGAGGAGGAGATATCTGATCTGAGGAGGAAATATCTGATCTGAGGAGGAAATATCTGATCTGAGGAGGAGATCTGATCTGAGGAGGAGATATCTGATCTGAGGAAGAGATATCTGAGGAGATATCTGATCTGAGGAGGAGATATCTGATCTGAGGAGGTGATATCTGATCTGAGGAGGAGATATCTGATCTGAGGAGGAGATATCTGATCTGAGGAGGAGATATCTGATCTGAGGAGGAGATATCTGATCTGAGGAGGAGATATCTGATCTGAGGAGGAGATATCTGATCTGAGGAGGAGATATCTGATCTGAGGAAGAGATATCTGAGGAGATACCTGATCTGAGGAGGAGATATCTGATCTGAGGAGGAGATATCTGATCTGAGGAGGAAATATCTGATCTGAGGAGGAGATATCTGATATGAGGAGGAGATATCTGATCTGAGGAGGAAATATCTGATCTGAGGAGGAAATATCTGATCTGAGGAGGAAATATCTGATCTGAAGAGGAGATATCTGATCTGAGGAAGATATATCTGATCTGAGGAGGAGATATCTGATCTGAGGAGGAGATATCTGATCTGAGGAGGAGATATCTGATCTGAGGAGGAGATATCTGATCTGAGGAGGAGATATCTGATCTGAGGAGAGAGATATCTGATCTGAGGAGATATCTGATCTGAGGAGGAGATATCTGATATGAGGAGGAGATACCTGATCTGAGGAGGAGATATATGATCTGAGGAGGAGATATCTGATCTGAGGAGGAGATATCTGATCTGAGGAGGAGATATGAGGAGGAGATATCTGATCTGAGAAGGAGATATCTGATCTGAGGAGGAGATATCTGATCTGAGGAGGAGATATCTGATCTGAAGAGGAGATATCTGACGAGGAGGAGATATCTGATCTGAGGAGGAGATATCTGATATGAGGAGGAGATATCTGATCTGATGAGGAGATATCTGATCTGAGGAGGAGATATCTGATCTGAGGAGGAGATGTCTGATCTGAGGAGGAGATATCTGATCTGAGGAGGAGATATCTGATCTGAGGAGGAGATATCTGATCTGAGGAGGAGATATCTGATCAGAGGAGGAGATATCTGATATGAAGAGGAGATATCTGATCTGAGGAGGAGATATCTGATCAGAGGAGGAGATATCTGATATGAAGAGGAGATATCTGATCTGAGGAAGAGATATCTGAGGAGATATCTGATCTGAGGAGGAGATATCTGATCTGAGGAAGAGATATCTGATCAGAGGAGGAGATATCTGATATGAAGAGGATATATCTGATCTGAGGAAGAGATATCTGATCTGAGGAGGAGATATCTAATCTGAGGAGGAGATATCTGATCTGAGGAGGAGATATCTAATCTGAGGAGGAGATATCTGATCTGAGGAGGAGATATCTGATCTGAGGAGGAGATATCTAATCTGAGGAGGAGATATCTGATCTGAGGAGGAGATATCTGATCTGAGGAGGAGATATCTGATCTGAGGAGGAGATATCTGATCTGAGGAGGAGATATCTGATCTGAAGAGGAGATATCGGACGAGGAGGAGATATCTGATCTGAGGAGGAGATATCTGATATGAGGAGGAGATATCTGATCTGAGGAGGAGATATCTGATCTGAGGAGGAGATATCTGATCTGAGGAGGAGATATCTGATCTGATGAGGAGATATCTGATCTGATGAAGAGATATCTGATCTGAGGAGGAGATGTCTGATCTGACGAGGAGATATCTGATCTGAGGAGGAGATATCTGATCTGAGGAGGAGATATCTGATCTGAAGAGGAGATATCTGATATGAGGAGGAGATATCTGATCTGAGGAGGAGATATCTGATCTGAAGAGGAGATATCTGATATGAGGAGGAGATATCTGATATGAGGAGGAGATATCTGATCTGAGGAGGAGATATCTGATCTGAGGAGGAGATATCTGATCTGAGGAGGAGATATCTGATCTGAGGAGGAGATATCTGATCTGAGGAGAAGATATCTGATCTGAAGAGGAGATATCTGATATGAGGAGGAGATATCTGATCTGAGGAGGAGATATCTGATCTGAAGAGGAGATATCTGATATGAGGAGGAGATATCTGATCTGAGGAGGAGATATCTGATCTGAGGAGGTGATATCTGATCTGAGGAGGAGATATCTGATCTGAGGAGGAGATATCTGATCTGAGGAGGAGATATCTGATCTGAAGAAGAGATATCTGATATGAGGAGATATCTGATCTGAGGAGGAGATATCTGATCTAAAGAGGAGATATCTGATATGAGGAGGAGATATCTGATCTGAGGAGGAGATATCTGATATGAGGAGGAGATATCTGATCTGAGGAGGATATATCTGATCTGAGGAGGAGATATCTGATCTGAGGAGGAGATATCTGATCTGAGGAGGAGATATCTGATCTGAGGAGGAGATATCTGATCTGAGGAAGAGATATCTGAGGAGATACCTGATCTGAGGAGGAGATATCTGATCTGAGGAGGAGATATCTGATCTGAGGAGGAAATATCTGATCTGAGGAGGAGATATCTGATATGAGGAGGAGATATCTGATCTGAGGAGGAAATATCTGATCTGAGGAGGAAATATCTGATCTGAGGAGGAAATATCTGATCTGAGGAGGAGATATCTGATCTGAGGAGGAGATATCTGATCTGAGCAGGAGATATCTGATCTGAGGAGGAGATATCTGATCTGAGGAGGAGATATCTGATCTGAGGAGAGAGATATCTGATCTGAGGAGATATCTGATCTGAGGAGGAGATATCTGATATGAGGAGATATCTGATCTGAGGAGGAGATATATGATCTGAGGAGGAGATATATGATCTGAGGAGGAGATATCTGATATGAGGAGGAGATATCTGATCTGAGGAGGAGGTATCTGATCTGAGGAGAAGATATCTGATCTGAGGATGAGATATCTGATCTGAGGAGGAGATATCTGATCTGAGGAGGAGATATCTGATCTGAGGAGGAGATATCTGATCTGAGGAGGAGATATCTGATCTGAGGAGGAGATATCTGATCTGAGGAGGAGATATCTGATCTGAGGAGGAGATATCTGATCTGAGGAGATATCTGATCTGAAGAGGAGATATCGGACGAGGAGGAGATATCTGATCTGAGGAGGAGATATCTGATATGAGGAGGAGATATCTGATCTGAGGAGGAGATATCTGATCTGAGGAGGAGATATCTGATCTGAGGAGGAGATATCTGATCTGAGGAGGAGATATCTGATCTGATGAGGAGATATCTGATCTGAGGAGGAGATATCTGATCTGATGAGGAGATGTCTGATCTGAGGAGGAGATATCTGATCTGAGGAGGAGATATCTGATCTGAGGAGGAGATATCTGATCTGAAGAGGAGATATCTGATATGAGGAGGAGATATCTGATCTGAGGAGGAGATATCTGATCTGAAGAGGAGATATCTGATATGAGGAGGAGATATCTGATATGAGGAGGAGATATCTGATCTGAGGAGGAGATATCTGATCTGAGGAGGAGATATCTGATCTGAGGAGGAGATATCTGATCTGAGGAGGAGATATCTGATCTGAGGAGGAGATATCTGATCTGAAGAGGAGATATCTGATATGAGGGGGAGATATCTGATCTGAGGAGGAGATATCTGATCTGAAGAGGAGATATCTGATATGAGGAGGAGATATCTGATCTGAGGAGGAGATATCTGATATGAGGAGGAGATATCTGATCTGAGGAGGAGATATCTCATCTGAGGAGGAGATATCTGATCTGAGGAGGAGATATCTGATCTGAGGAGGAGATATCTGATATGAGGAGGAGATATCTGATCTGAGTAAGAGATATCTGAGGAGATATCTGATCTGAGGAGATATCTGATCTGAGGCGGAGATATCTGATCTGAGAAGGAGATATCTGATCTGAGGAGGAAATATCTGATCTGAGGAGGAGATATCTGATCTGAGGAAGAGATATCTGATCTGAGGAGAGAGATATCTGAGCTGAGGAGGAGATATCTGATCTGAAGAGGAGATATCTGATCTGAGGAGGAGATATCTGATCTGAGGAGGATATATCTGATCTGAGGAGGAGATATCTGATATGAGGAGGAGATATCTGATATGAGGAGGAGATATCTGATCTGAGGAGGAGATATCTGATCTGAGGAGAAGATATCTGATCTGAGGAGATATCTGATCTGAGGAGGAGATATCTGATCTGAGGAGGAGATATCTGATATGAGGAGGAGATATCTGATCTGAGGAGGAGATATCTGATCTGAGGAGGAGATATCTGATCTGAAAAGGAGATATCTGATATGAGGAGGAGATATCTGATCTGAGGAACAGATATCTGATCTGAGGAAGAGATATCTGATCTGAGGAGGAGATATCTGATCTGATGAGGAGATATCTGATCTGAGGAGGAGATATCTGATCTGAGGAGGAGATGTCTGATCTGAGGAGGAGATATCTGATCTGAGGAGGAGATATCTGATCTGAGGAGGAGATATCTGATCTGAAGAGGAGATATCTGATATGAGGAGGAGATATCTGATCTGAGGAGGAGATATCTGATCTGAAGAGGAGATATCTGATATGAGGAGGAGATATCTGATCTGAGGAGGAGATATCTGATATGAGGAGGAGATATCTGATCTGAGGAGGAGATATCTGATCTGAGGAGGAGATATCTGATCTGAGGAGGTGATATCTGATCTGAGCAGGAGATATCTGATCTGAGGAGGAGATATCTGATCTGAGGAGGAGATATCTGATCTGAAGAGGAGATATCTGATATGAGGAGGAGATATCTGATCTGAGGAGGAGATATCTGATCTAAAGAGGAGATATCTGATATGAGGAGGAGATATCTGACCTGAGGAGGAGATATCTGATATGAGGAGGAGATATCTGATATGAAGAGGAGATATCTGATCTGAGTAAGAGATATCTGAGGAGATATCTGATCTGAGGAGGAGATATCTGATCTGAGGAGGAGATATCTGATCTGAGGAGGAGATATCTGATCTGAGGAGGAGATATCTGATCTGAGGAGGAGATATCTGATATGAGGAGGAGATATCTGATCTGAGGAAGAGATATCTGATCTGAGGAGAGAGATATCTGAGCTGAGGAGGAGATATCTGATCTGAGGAGGAGATATCTGATCTGAGGAGGAGATATCTGATCTGAGGAGGAGATATCTGATCTGAGGAGGAGATATCTGATCTGAGGAGAAGATATCTGATCTGAGGAGATATCTGATCTGAGGAGGAGATATCTGATCTGAGGAGGAAATATCTGATCTGAGGAGGAGATATCTGATATGAGGAGGAGATATCTGATCTGAGGAGGAAATATCTGATCTGAGGAGGAAATATCTGATCTGAGGAGGAAATATCTAATCTGAGGAAGATATATCTGATCTGAGGAGGAGATATCTGATCTGAGGAGGAGATATCTGATCTGAGGAGAGAGAAATCTGATCTGAGGAGGAGATATCTGATATGAGGAGGAGATATCTGAAATGAGGAGATATCTGATCTGAGGAAGAGATATCTGATCTGAGGAGATATCTGATCTGAGGAGGAGATATCTGATCTGAGGAGGAGATATCTGATATGAGGAGGAGATATTTGATCTGAGGAGGAGATATCTGATCTGAGGAGGAGATATCTGATCTGAGGAGATATCTGATCTGAGGAGGAGATATCTGATCTGAGGAGGAGATATCTGATCTGAGGAGAGAGATATCTTATCTGAGGAGGAGATATCTGATCTGAGGAGGAGATATCTGATCTGAGGAGGAGGTATCTGATCTGAGGAGGATATAGCTGATCTGAGGAGGAGATACTGATATGAGGAGGAGATACTGATATGAGGAGGATATATCTGATATGAGGAGGAGATATCTGATCTGAGGAGGAGATATCTGATCTGAGGAGAAGATATCTGATCTGAGGAGGAGATATCTGATCTGAGGAGGAGATATCTGATCTGAGGAGATATCTGATATGAGGAGGAGATATCTGATCTGAGGAGGAGATATCTGATCTGAGGAGGAGATATCTGATCTGAGGAGGAGATATCTGATCTGAGGAGAGAGATATCTGATCTGAGGAGGAGATATCTGATCTGAGGAGGAGATATCTGCTCTGAGGAGGAGATATCTGATCCGAGGAGGAGATGTCTGATCTGAAGAAGAGATATCTGATATGAGGAAGATATATCTGATCTGAGGAGATATCTGATATGAGGAGGAGATATCTGATCTGAGGAGGAGATATCTGATCTGATGAGGAGATATCTGATCTGATGAAGAGATATCTGATCTGAGGAGGAGATGTCTGATCTGACGAGGAGATATCTGATCTGAGGAGGAGATATCTGATCTGAGGAGGAGATATCTGATCTGAAGAGGAGATATCTGATATGAGGAGGAGATATCTGATCTGAGGAGGAGATATCTGATCTGAAGAGGAGATATCTGATATGAGGAGGAGATATCTGATATGAGGAGGAGATATCTGATCTGAGGAGGAGATATCTGATCTGAGGAGGAGATATCTGATCTGAGGAGGAGATATCTGATCTGAGGAGGAGATATCTGATCTGAGGAGAAGATATCTGATCTGAAGAGGAGATATCTGATATGAGGAGGAGATATCTGATCTGAGGAGGAGATATCTGATCTGAAGAGGAGATATCTGATATGAGGAGGAGATATCTGATCTGAGGAGGAGATATCTGATCTGAGGAGGTGATATCTGATCTGAGGAGGAGATATCTGATCTGAGGAGGAGATATCTGATCTGAGGAGGAGATATCTGATCTGAAGAAGAGATATCTGATATGAGGAGATATCTGATCTGAGGAGGAGATATCTGATCTAAAGAGGAGATATCTGATATGAGGAGGAGATATCTGATCTGAGGAGGAGATATCTGATATGAGGAGGAGATATCTGATCTGAGGAGGATATATCTGATCTGAGGAGGAGATATCTGATCTGAGGAGGAGATATCTGATCTGAGGAGGAGATATCTGATCTGAGGAGGAGATATCTGATCTGAGGAAGAGATATCTGAGGAGATACCTGATCTGAGGAGGAGATATCTGATCTGAGGAGGAGATATCTGATCTGAGGAGGAAATATCTGATCTGAGGAGGAGATATCTGATATGAGGAGGAGATATCTGATCTGAGGAGGAAATATCTGATCTGAGGAGGAAATATCTGATCTGAGGAGGAAATATCTGATCTGAGGAGGAGATATCTGATCTGAGGAGGAGATATCTGATCTGAGCAGGAGATATCTGATCTGAGGAGGAGATATCTGATCTGAGGAGGAGATATCTGATCTGAGGAGAGAGATATCTGATCTGAGGAGATATCTGATCTGAGGAGGAGATATCTGATATGAGGAGATATCTGATCTGAGGAGGAGATATATGATCTGAGGAGGAGATATATGATCTGAGGAGGAGATATCTGATATGAGGAGGAGATATCTGATCTGAGGAGGAGGTATCTGATCTGAGGAGAAGATATCTGATCTGAGGATGAGATATCTGATCTGAGGAGGAGATATCTGATCTGAGGAGGAGATATCTGATCTGAGGAGGAGATATCTGATCTGAGGAGGAGATGTCTGATCTGAGGAGGAGATATCTGATCTGAGGAAGAGATATCTGATCTGAGGAGGAGATATCTGATCTGAAGAGGAGATATCTGATATGAGGAGGAGATATCTGATCTGAGGAGGAGATATCTGATCTGAAGAGGAGATATCTGATATGAGGAGGAGATATCTGATCTGAGGAGGAGATATCTGATCTGAGGAGGAGATATCTGATCTGAGGAGGAGATATCTGATCTGAGGAGGAGATATCTGATCTGAGGAGGAGATATCTGATCTGAGGAGGAGATATCTGATCTGAGGAGGAGATATCTTATCTGAAGAGGAGATATCTGATATGAGGAGGAGATATCTGATCTGAGGAGGAGATATCTGATCTGAAGAGGAGATATCTGATATGAGGAGGAGATATCTGATCTGAGGAGGAGATATCTGATATGAGGAGGAGATATCTGATCTGAGGAGGAGATATCTGATCTGAGGAGGAGATATCTGATCTGAGGAGGAGATATCTGATCTGAGGAGGAGATATCTGATCTGAGGAGGAGATATCTGATATGAGGAGGAGATATCTGATCTGAGTATGAGATATCTCAGGAGATATCTGATCTGAGGAGGAGATATCTGATCTGAGGAGGAGATATCTGATCTGAGGAGGAGATATCTGATCTGAGAAGGAGATATCTGATCTGAGGAGGAAATATCTGATCTGAGGAGGAGATATCTGATCTGAGGAAGAGACATCTGATCTGAGGAGAGAGATATCTGAGCTGAGGAGGAGATATCTGATCTGAAGAGGAGATATCTGATCTGAGGAGGAGATATCTGATATGAGGAGGATATATCTGATCTGAGGAGGAGATATCTGATATGAGGAGGAGATATCTGATATGAGGAGGAGATATCTGATCTGAGGAGGAGATATCTGATCTGAGGAAGAGATATCCGAGGAGATATCTGATCTGAGGAGGAGATATCTGATCTGAGGAGGAAATATCTGATCTGAGGAGGAAATATCTGATCTGAGGAGGAGATCTGATCTGAGGAGGAGATATCTGATCTGAGGAAGAGATATCTGAGGAGATATCTGATCTGAGGAGGAGATATCTGATCTGAGGAGGTGATATCTGATCTGAGGAGGAGATATCTGATCTGAGGAGGAGATATCTGATCTGAGGAGGAGATATCTGATCTGAGGAGGAGATATCTGATCTGAGGAGGAGATATCTGATCTGAGGAGGAGATATCTGATCTGAGGAGGAGATATCTGATCTGAGGAAGAGATATCTGAGGAGATACCTGATCTGAGGAGGAGATATCTGATCTGAGGAGGAGATATCTGATCTGAGGAGGAAATATCTGATCTGAGGAGGAGATATCTGATATGAGGAGGAGATATCTGATCTGAGGAGGAAATATCTGATCTGAGGAGGAAATATCTGATCTGAGGAGGAAATATCTGATCTGAAGAGGAGATATCTGATCTGAGGAAGATATATCTGATCTGAGGAGGAGATATCTGATCTGAGGAGGAGATATCTGATCTGAGGAGGAGATATCTGATCTGAGGAGGAGATATCTGATCTGAGGAGGAGATATCTGATCTGAGGAGAGAGATATCTGATCTGAGGAGATATCTGATCTGAGGAGGAGATATCTGATATGAGGAGGAGATACCTGATCTGAGGAGGAGATATATGATCTGAGGAGGAGATATCTGATCTGAGGAGGAGATATCTGATCTGAGGAGGAGATATGAGGAGGAGATATCTGATCTGAGAAGGAGATATCTGATCTGAGGAGGAGATATCTGATCTGAGGAGGAGATATCTGATCTGAAGAGGAGATATCTGACGAGGAGGAGATATCTGATCTGAGGAGGAGATATCTGATATGAGGAGGAGATATCTGATCTGATGAGGAGATATCTGATCTGAGGAGGAGATATCTGATCTGAGGAGGAGATGTCTGATCTGAGGAGGAGATATCTGATCTGAGGAGGAGATATCTGATCTGAGGAGGAGATATCTGATCTGAGGAGGAGATATCTGATCAGAGGAGGAGATATCTGATATGAAGAGGAGATATCTGATCTGAGGAGGAGATATCTGATCAGAGGAGGAGATATCTGATATGAAGAGGAGATATCTGATCTGAGGAAGAGATATCTGAGGAGATATCTGATCTGAGGAGGAGATATCTGATCTGAGGAAGAGATATCTGATCAGAGGAGGAGATATCTGATATGAAGAGGATATATCTGATCTGAGGAAGAGATATCTGATCTGAGGAGGAGATATCTAATCTGAGGAGGAGATATCTGATCTGAGGAGGAGATATCTAATCTGAGGAGGAGATATCTGATCTGAGGAGGAGATATCTGATCTGAGGAGGAGATATCTAATCTGAGGAGGAGATATCTGATCTGAGGAGGAGATATCTGATCTGAGGAGGAGATATCTGATCTGAGGAGGAGATATCTGATCTGAGGAGGAGATATCTGATCTGAAGAGGAGATATCGGACGAGGAGGAGATATCTGATCTGAGGAGGAGATATCTGATATGAGGAGGAGATATCTGATCTGAGGAGGAGATATCTGATCTGAGGAGGAGATATCTGATCTGAGGAGGAGATATCTGATCTGATGAGGAGATATCTGATCTGATGAAGAGATATCTGATCTGAGGAGGAGATGTCTGATCTGACGAGGAGATATCTGATCTGAGGAGGAGATATCTGATCTGAGGAGGAGATATCTGATCTGAAGAGGAGATATCTGATATGAGGAGGAGATATCTGATCTGAGGAGGAGATATCTGATCTGAAGAGGAGATATCTGATATGAGGAGGAGATATCTGATATGAGGAGGAGATATCTGATCTGAGGAGGAGATATCTGATCTGAGGAGGAGATATCTGATCTGAGGAGGAGATATCTGATCTGAGGAGGAGATATCTGATCTGAGGAGAAGATATCTGATCTGAAGAGGAGATATCTGATATGAGGAGGAGATATCTGATCTGAGGAGGAGATATCTGATCTGAAGAGGAGATATCTGATATGAGGAGGAGATATCTGATCTGAGGAGGAGATATCTGATCTGAGGAGGTGATATCTGATCTGAGGAGGAGATATCTGATCTGAGGAGGAGATATCTGATCTGAGGAGGAGATATCTGATCTGAAGAAGAGATATCTGATATGAGGAGGAGATATCTGATCTGAGGAGGAGATATCTGATCTAAAGAGGAGATATCTGATATGAGGAGGAGATATCTGATCTGAGGAGGAGATATCTGATATGAGGAGGAGATATCTGATCTGAGGAGGATATATCTGATCTGAGGAGGAGATATCTGATCTGAGGAGGAGATATCTGATCTGAGGAGGAGATATCTGATCTGAGGAGGAGATATCTGATCTGAGGAAGAGATATCTGAGGAGATACCTGATCTGAGGAGGAGATATCTGATCTGAGGAGGAGATATCTGATCTGAGGAGGAAATATCTGATCTGAGGAGGAGATATCTGATATGAGGAGGAGATATCTGATCTGAGGAGGAAATATCTGATCTGAGGAGGAAATATCTGATCTGAGGAGGAAATATCTGATCTGAGGAGGAGATATCTGATCTGAGGAGGAGATATCTGATCTGAGCAGGAGATATCTGATCTGAGGAGGAGATATCTGATCTGAGGAGGAGATATCTGATCTGAGGAGAGAGATATCTGATCTGAGGAGATATCTGATCTGAGGAGGAGATATCTGATATGAGGAGATATCTGATCTGAGGAGGAGATATATGATCTGAGGAGGAGATATATGATCTGAGGAGGAGATATCTGATATGAGGAGGAGATATCTGATCTGAGGAGGAGGTATCTGATCTGAGGAGAAGATATCTGATCTGAGGATGAGATATCTGATCTGAGGAGGAGATATCTGATCTGAGGAGGAGATATCTGATCTGAGGAGGAGATATCTGATCTGAGGAGGAGATATCTGATCTGAGGAGGAGATATCTGATCTGAGGAGGAGATATCTGATCTGAGGAGGAGATATCTGATCTGAGGAGATATCTGATCTGAAGAGGAGATATCGGACGAGGAGGAGATATCTGATCTGAGGAGGAGATATCTGATATGAGGAGGAGATATCTGATCTGAGGAGGACATATCTGATCTGAGGAGGAGATATCTGATCTGAGGAGGAGATATCTGATCTGAGGAGGAGATATCTGATCTGATGAGGAGATATCTGATCTGAGGAGGAGATATCTGATCTGATGAGGAGATGTCTGATCTGAGGAGGAGATATCTGATCTGAGGAGGAGATATCTGATCTGAGGAGGAGATATCTGATCTGAAGAGGAGATATCTGATATGAGGAGGAGATATCTGATCTGAGGAGGAGATATCTGATCTGAAGAGGAGATATCTGATATGAGGAGGAGATATCTGATATGAGGAGGAGATATCTGATCTGAGGAGGAGATATCTGATCTGAGGAGGAGATATCTGATCTGAGGAGGAGATATCTGATCTGAGGAGGAGATATCTGATCTGAGGAGGAGATATCTGATCTGAAGAGGAGATATCTGATATGAGGGGGAGATATCTGATCTGAGGAGGAGATATCTGATCTGAAGAGGAGATATCTGATATGAGGAGGAGATATCTGATCTGAGGAGGAGATATCTGATATGAGGAGGAGATATCTGATCTGAGGAGGAGATATCTCATCTGAGGACGAGATATCTGATCTGAGGAGGAGATATCTGATCTGAGGAGGAGATATCTGATATGAGGAGGAGATATCTGATCTGAGTAAGAGATATCTGAGGAGATATCTGATCTGAGGAGATATCTGATCTGAGGCGGAGATATCTGATCTGAGAAGGAGATATCTGATCTGAGGAGGAAATATCTGATCTGAGGAGGAGATATCTGATCTGAGGAAGAGATATCTGATCTGAGGAGAGAGATATCTGAGCTGAGGAGGAGATATCTGATCTGAAGAGGAGATATCTGATCTGAGGAGGAGATATCTGATCTGAGGAGGATATATCTGATCTGAGGAGGAGATATCTGATATGAGGAGGAGATATCTGATATGAGGAGGAGATATCTGATCTGAGGAGGAGATATCTGATCTGAGGAGAAGATATCTGATCTGAGGAGATATCTGATCTGAGGAGGAGATATCTGATCTGAGGAGGAGATATCTGATATGAGGAGGAGATATCTGATCTGAGGAGGAGATATCTGATCTGAGGAGGAGATATCTGATCTGAAAAGGAGATATCTGATATGAGGAGGAGATATCTGATCTGAGGAACAGATATCTGATCTGAGGAAGAGATATCTGATCTGAGGAGGAGATATCTGATCTGATGAGGAGATATCTGATCTGAGGAGGAGATATCTGATCTGAGGAGGAGATGTCTGATCTGAGGAGGAGATATCTGATCTGAGGAGGAGATATCTGATCTGAGGAGGAGATATCTGATCTGAAGAGGAGATATCTGATATGAGGAGGAGATATCTGATCTGAGGAGGAGATATCTGATCTGAAGAGGAGATATCTGATATGAGGAGGAGATATCTGATCTGAGGAGGAGATATCTGATATGAGGAGGAGATATCTGATCTGAGGAGGAGATATCTGATCTGAGGAGGAGATATCTGATCTGAGGAGGTGATATCTGATCTGAGCAGGAGATATCTGATCTGAGGAGGAGATATCTGATCTGAGGAGGAGATATCTGATCTGAAGAGGAGATATCTGATATGAGGAGGAGATATCTGATCTGAGGAGGAGATATCTGATCTAAAGAGGAGATATCTGATATGAGGAGGAGATATCTGACCTGAGGAGGAGATATCTGATATGAGGAGGAGATATCTGATATGAAGAGGAGATATCTGATCTGAGTAAGAGATATCTGAGGAGATATCTGATCTGAGGAGGAGATATCTGATCTGAGGAGGAGATATCTGATCTGAGGAGGAGATATCTGATCTGAGGAGGAGATATCTGATCTGAGGAGGAGATATCTGATATGAGGAGGAGATATCTGATCTGAGGAAGAGATATCTGATCTGAGGAGAGAGATATCTGAGCTGAGGAGGAGATATCTGATCTGAGGAGGAGATATCTGATCTGAGGAGGAGATATCTGATCTGAGGAGGAGATATCTGATCTGAGGAGGAGATATCTGATCTGAGGAGAAGATATCTGATCTGAGGAGATATCTGATCTGAGGAGGAGATATCTGATCTGAGGAGGAAATATCTGATCTGAGGAGGAGATATCTGATATGAGGAGGAGATATCTGATCTGAGGAGGAAATATCTGATCTGAGGAGGAAATATCTGATCTGAGGAGGAAATATCTAATCTGAGGAAGATATATCTGATCTGAGGAGGAGATATCTGATCTGAGGAGGAGATATCTGATCTGAGGAGAGAGAAATCTGATCTGAGGAGGAGATATCTGATATGAGGAGGAGATATCTGAAATGAGGAGATATCTGATCTGAGGAAGAGATATCTGATCTGAGGAGATATCTGATCTGAGGAGGAGATATCTGATCTGAGGAGGAGATATCTGATATGAGGAGGAGATATTTGATCTGAGGAGGAGATATCTGATCTGAGGAGGAGATATCTGATCTGAGGAGATATCTGATCTGAGGAGGAGATATCTGATCTGAGGAGGAGATATCTGATCTGAGGAGAGAGATATCTTATCTGAGGAGGAGATATCTGATCTGAGGAGGAGATATCTGATCTGAGGAGGAGGTATCTGATCTGAGGAGGATATAGCTGATCTGAGGAGGAGATACTGATATGAGGAGGAGATACTGATATGAGGAGGATATATCTGATATGAGGAGGAGATATCTGATCTGAGGAGGAGATATCTGATCTGAGGAGAAGATATCTGATCTGAGGAGGAGATATCTGATCTGAGGAGGAGATATCTGATCTGAGGAGATATCTGATATGAGGAGGAGATATCTGATCTGAGGAGGAGATATCTGATCTGAGGAGGAGATATCTGATCTGAGGAGGAGATATCTGATCTGAGGAGAGAGATATCTGATCTGAGGAGGAGATATCTGATCTGAGGAGGAGATATCTGCTCTGAGGAGGAGATATCTGATCCGAGGAGGAGATGTCTGATCTGAAGAAGAGATATCTGATATGAGGAAGATATATCTGATCTGAGGAGATATCTGATATGAGGAGGAGATATCTGGTCTGAGGAGGAGATATCTGATCTGAGGAGGAGGTATCTGATCTGAGGAGGAGATATCTGATCTGAGGAAGAGATATCTGATCTGAGGTAGAGATATCTGATCTGAGGAGGAGATATCTGATCTGAGGAAGAGATGTCTGATCTGAGGAGGAGATATCTGATCTGAGGAGGAGATATCTGATCTGAAGAGGAGATATCTGATATGAGGAGGAGATATCTGATCTGAGGGGAGATATCTGATCTGAAGAGGAGATATCTGATATGAGGAGGAGATATCTGATCTGAGGAGGAGATATCTGATATGAGGAGGAGATATCTGATATGAGGAGGAGATATCTGATCTGAGGAGGAGATATCTGATATGAGGAGGATATATCTGACCTGAGGAGGAGATATCTGATCTGAGGAGGAGATATCTGATCTGATGAGGAGATATCTGATCTGATGAGGAGATATCTGATCTGAGGAGGAGATATCTGAGGAGATAGCTGATCTGAGGAGGAGATATCTGATCTGAGGAGGAGATGTTTGATCTGAGGAAGATATATCTGATATGAGGAGGAGATATCTGATCTGAGGAAGAGATATCTGATCTGAGGAGGAGATATCTGATCTGAGGAGGAGATATCTGATCTGAGGAGGAGATATATGAACTGAGGAAGAGATATCTGAGGAGATATCTGATCTGAGGAGGAGATATCTGATCTGAGGAGGAGATATCTGAGGAGATATCTTATCTGAGGAGGAGATATCTGATCTGAGGAAGAGATATCTGAGGAGATATCTGATCTGAGGAAGAGATGTCTGAGGAGATATCTGATCTGAGGAGGAGATAGCTGCTCTGAGGAGGAGATATCTGCTCTGAGGAGGAGATATCTGAGGAGATATCTGATCTGAGGAGGAGATATCTGCTCTGAGGAGGAGATATCTGAGGAGATATCTGATCTGAGGAGGAGATATCTGCTCTGAGGAGGAGATATCTGCTCTGAGGAGGAGATATCTGCTCTGAGGAGATATCTGAAGAGATATCTGATCTGAGGAGGAGATATCTGATCTGAGGAAGAGATATCTGATCAGAGGAGGAGATATCTGATATGAAGAGGATATATCTGATCTGAGGAAGAGATATCTGATCTGAGGAGGAGATATCTAATCTGAGGAGGAGATATCTGATCTGAGGAGGAGATATCTAATCTGAGGAGGAGATATCTGATCTGAGGAGGAGATATCTGATCTGAGGAGGAGATATCTAATCTGAGGAGGAGATATCTGATCTGAGGAGGAGATATCTGATCTGAGGAGGAGATATCTGATCTGAGGAGGAGATATCTGATCTGAGGAGGAGATATCTGATCTGAAGAGGAGATATCGGACGAGGAGGAGATATCTGATCTGAGGAGGAGATATCTGATATGAGGAGGAGATATCTGATCTGAGGAGGAGATATCTGATCTGAGGAGGAGATATCTGATCTGAGGAGGAGATATCTGATCTGATGAGGAGATATCTGATCTGATGAAGAGATATCTGATCTGAGGAGGAGATGTCTGATCTGACGAGGAGATATCTGATCTGAGGAGGAGATATCTGATCTGAGGAGGAGATATCTGATCTGAAGAGGAGATATCTGATATGAGGAGGAGATATCTGATCTGAGGAGGAGATATCTGATCTGAAGAGGAGATATCTGATATGAGGAGGAGATATCTGATATGAGGAGGAGATATCTGATCTGAGGAGGAGATATCTGATCTGAGGAGGAGATATCTGATCTGAGGAGGAGATATCTGATCTGAGGAGGAGATATCTGATCTGAGGAGAAGATATCTGATCTGAAGAGGAGATATCTGATATGAGGAGGAGATATCTGATCTGAGGAGGAGATATCTGATCTGAAGAGGAGATATCTGATATGAGGAGGAGATATCTGATCTGAGGAGGAGATATCTGATCTGAGGAGGTGATATCTGATCTGAGGAGGAGATATCTGATCTGAGGAGGAGATATCTGATCTGAGGAGGAGATATCTGATCTGAAGAAGAGATATCTGATATGAGGAGGAGATATCTGATCTGAGGAGGAGATATCTGATCTAAAGAGGAGATATCTGATATGAGGAGGAGATATCTGATCTGAGGAGGAGATATCTGATATGAGGAGGAGATATCTGATCTGAGGAGGATATATCTGATCTGAGGAGGAGATATCTGATCTGAGGAGGAGATATCTGATCTGAGGAGGAGATATCTGATCTGAGGAGGAGATATCTGATCTGAGGAAGAGATATCTGAGGAGATACCTGATCTGAGGAGGAGATATCTGATCTGAGGAGGAGATATCTGATCTGAGGAGGAAATATCTGATCTGAGGAGGAGATATCTGATATGAGGAGGAGATATCTGATCTGAGGAGGAAATATCTGATCTGAGGAGGAAATATCTGATCTGAGGAGGAAATATCTGATCTGAGGAGGAGATATCTGATCTGAGGAGGAGATATCTGATCTGAGCAGGAGATATCTGATCTGAGGAGGAGATATCTGATCTGAGGAGGAGATATCTGATCTGAGGAGAGAGATATCTGATCTGAGGAGATATCTGATCTGAGGAGGAGATATCTGATATGAGGAGATATCTGATCTGAGGAGGAGATATATGATCTGAGGAGGAGATATATGATCTGAGGAGGAGATATCTGATATGAGGAGGAGATATCTGATCTGAGGAGGAGGTATCTGATCTGAGGAGAAGATATCTGATCTGAGGATGAGATATCTGATCTGAGGAGGAGATATCTGATCTGAGGAGGAGATATCTGATCTGAGGAGGAGATATCTGATCTGAGGAGGAGATATCTGATCTGAGGAGGAGATATCTGATCTGAGGAGGAGATATCTGATCTGAGGAGGAGATATCTGATCTGAGGAGATATCTGATCTGAAGAGGAGATATCGGACGAGGAGGAGATATCTGATCTGAGGAGGAGATATCTGATATGAGGAGGAGATATCTGATCTGAGGAGGACATATCTGATCTGAGGAGGAGATATCTGATCTGAGGAGGAGATATCTGATCTGATGAGGAGATATCTGATCTGAGGAGGAGATATCTGATCTGAGGAGGAGATATCTGATCTGAGGAGGAGATATCTGATCTGAAGAAGAGATATCTGATATGAGGAGGAGATATCTGATCTGAGGAGGAGATATCTGATCTAAAGAGGAGATATCTGATATGAGGAGGAGATATCTGATCTGAGGAGGAGATATCTGATATGAGGAGGAGATATCTGATCTGAGGAGGATATATCTGATCTGAGGAGGAGATATCTGATCTGAGGAGGAGATATCTGATCTGAGGAGGAGATATCTGATCTGAGGAGGAGATATCTGATCTGAGGAAGAGATATCTGAGGAGATACCTGATCTGAGGAGGAGATATCTGATCTGAGGAGGAGATATCTGATCTGAGGAGGAAATATCTGATCTGAGGAGGAGATATCTGATATGAGGAGGAGATATCTGATCTGAGGAGGAAATATCTGATCTGAGGAGGAAATATCTGATCTGAGGAGGAAATATCTGATCTGAGGAGGAGATATCTGATCTGAGGAGGAGATATCTGATCTGAGCAGGAGATATCTGATCTGAGGAGGAGATATCTGATCTGAGGAGGAGATATCTGATCTGAGGAGAGAGATATCTGATCTGAGGAGATATCTGATCTGAGGAGGAGATATCTGATATGAGGAGATATCTGATCTGAGGAGGAGATATATGATCTGAGGAGGAGATATATGATCTGAGGAGGAGATATCTGATATGAGGAGGAGATATCTGATCTGAGGAGGAGGTATCTGATCTGAGGAGAAGATATCTGATCTGAGGATGAGATATCTGATCTGAGGAGGAGATATCTGATCTGAGGAGGAGATATCTGATCTGAGGAGGAGATATCTGATCTGAGGAGGAGATATCTGATCTGAGGAGGAGATATCTGATCTGAGGAGGAGATATCTGATCTGAGGAGGAGATATCTGATCTGAGGAGATATCTGATCTGAAGAGGAGATATCGGACGAGGAGGAGATATCTGATCTGAGGAGGAGATATCTGATATGAGGAGGAGATATCTGATCTGAGGAGGACATATCTGATCTGAGGAGGAGATATCTGATCTGAGGAGGAGATATCTGATCTGAGGAGGAGATATCTGATCTGATGAGGAGATATCTGATCTGAGGAGGAGATATCTGATCTGATGAGGAGATGTCTGATCTGAGGAGGAGATATCTGATCTGAGGAGGAGATATCTGATCTGAGGAGGAGATATCTGATCTGAAGAGGAGATATCTGATATGAGGAGGAGATATCTGATCTGAGGAGGAGATATCTGATCTGAAGAGGAGATATCTGATATGAGGAGGAGATATCTGATATGAGGAGGAGATATCTGATCTGAGGAGGAGATATCTGATCTGAGGAGGAGATATCTGATCTGAGGAGGAGATATCTGATCTGAGGAGGAGATATCTGATCTGAGGAGGAGATATCTGATCTGAAGAGGAGATATCTGATATGAGGGGGAGATATCTGATCTGAGGAGGAGATATCTGATCTGAAGAGGAGATATCTGATATGAGGAGGAGATATCTGATCTGAGGAGGAGATATCTGATATGAGGAGGAGATATCTGATCTGAGGAGGAGATATCTCATCTGAGGACGAGATATCTGATCTGAGGAGGAGATATCTGATCTGAGGAGGAGATATCTGATATGAGGAGGAGATATCTGATCTGAGTAAGAGATATCTGAGGAGATATCTGATCTGAGGAGATATCTGATCTGAGGCGGAGATATCTGATCTGAGAAGGAGATATCTGATCTGAGGAGGAAATATCTGATCTGAGGAGGAGATATCTGATCTGAGGAAGAGATATCTGATCTGAGGAGAGAGATATCTGAGCTGAGGAGGAGATATCTGATCTGAAGAGGAGATATCTGATCTGAGGAGGAGATATCTGATCTGAGGAGGATATATCTGATCTGAGGAGGAGATATCTGATATGAGGAGGAGATATCTGATATGAGGAGGAGATATCTGATCTGAGGAGGAGATATCTGATCTGAGGAGAAGATATCTGATCTGAGGAGATATCTGATCTGAGGAGGAGATATCTGATCTGAGGAGGAGATATCTGATATGAGGAGGAGATATCTGATCTGAGGAGGAGATATCTGATCTGAGGAGGAGATATCTGATCTGAAAAGGAGATATCTGATATGAGGAGGAGATATCTGATCTGAGGAACAGATATCTGATCTGAGGAAGAGATATCTGATCTGAGGAGGAGATATCTGATCTGATGAGGAGATATCTGATCTGAGGAGGAGATATCTGATCTGAGGAGGAGATGTCTGATCTGAGGAGGAGATATCTGATCTGAGGAGGAGATATCTGATCTGAGGAGGAGATATCTGATCTGAAGAGGAGATATCTGATATGAGGAGGAGATATCTGATCTGAGGAGGAGATATCTGATCTGAAGAGGAGATATCTGATATGAGGAGGAGATATCTGATCTGAGGAGGAGATATCTGATATGAGGAGGAGATATCTGATCTGAGGAGGAGATATCTGATCTGAGGAGGAGATATCTGATCTGAGGAGGTGATATCTGATCTGAGCAGGAGATATCTGATCTGAGGAGGAGATATCTGATCTGAGGAGGAGATATCTGATCTGAAGAGGAGATATCTGATATGAGGAGGAGATATCTGATCTGAGGAGGAGATATCTGATCTAAAGAGGAGATATCTGATATGAGGAGGAGATATCTGACCTGAGGAGGAGATATCTGATATGAGGAGGAGATATCTGATATGAAGAGGAGATATCTGATCTGAGTAAGAGATATCTGAGGAGATATCTGATCTGAGGAGGAGATATCTGATCTGAGGAGGAGATATCTGATCTGAGGAGGAGATATCTGATCTGAGGAGGAGATATCTGATCTGAGGAGGAGATATCTGATATGAGGAGGAGATATCTGATCTGAGGAAGAGATATCTGATCTGAGGAGAGAGATATCTGAGCTGAGGAGGAGATATCTGATCTGAGGAGGAGATATCTGATCTGAGGAGGAGATATCTGATCTGAGGAGGAGATATCTGATCTGAGGAGGAGATATCTGATCTGAGGAGAAGATATCTGATCTGAGGAGATATCTGATCTGAGGAGGAGATATCTGATCTGAGGAGGAAATATCTGATCTGAGGAGGAGATATCTGATATGAGGAGGAGATATCTGATCTGAGGAGGAAATATCTGATCTGAGGAGGAAATATCTGATCTGAGGAGGAAATATCTAATCTGAGGAAGATATATCTGATCTGAGGAGGAGATATCTGATCTGAGGAGGAGATATCTGATCTGAGGAGAGAGAAATCTGATCTGAGGAGGAGATATCTGATATGAGGAGGAGATATCTGAAATGAGGAGATATCTGATCTGAGGAAGAGATATCTGATCTGAGGAGATATCTGATCTGAGGAGGAGATATCTGATCTGAGGAGGAGATATCTGATATGAGGAGGAGATATTTGATCTGAGGAGGAGATATCTGATCTGAGGAGGAGATATCTGATCTGAGGAGATATCTGATCTGAGGAGGAGATATCTGATCTGAGGAGGAGATATCTGATCTGAGGAGAGAGATATCTTATCTGAGGAGGAGATATCTGATCTGAGGAGGAGATATCTGATCTGAGGAGGAGGTATCTGATCTGAGGAGGATATAGCTGATCTGAGGAGGAGATACTGATATGAGGAGGAGATACTGATATGAGGAGGATATATCTGATATGAGGAGGAGATATCTGATCTGAGGAGGAGATATCTGATCTGAGGAGAAGATATCTGATCTGAGGAGGAGATATCTGATCTGAGGAGGAGATATCTGATCTGAGGAGATATCTGATATGAGGAGGAGATATCTGATCTGAGGAGGAGATATCTGATCTGAGGAGGAGATATCTGATCTGAGGAGGAGATATCTGATCTGAGGAGAGAGATATCTGATCTGAGGAGGAGATATCTGATCTGAGGAGGAGATATCTGCTCTGAGGAGGAGATATCTGATCCGAGGAGGAGATGTCTGATCTGAAGAAGAGATATCTGATATGAGGAAGATATATCTGATCTGAGGAGATATCTGATATGAGGAGGAGATATCTGGTCTGAGGAGGAGATATCTGATCTGAGGAGGAGGTATCTGATCTGAGGAGGAGATATCTGATCTGAGGAAGAGATATCTGATCTGAGGTAGAGATATCTGATCTGAGGAGGAGATATCTGATCTGAGGAAGAGATGTCTGATCTGAGGAGGAGATATCTGATCTGAGGAGGAGATATCTGATCTGAAGAGGAGATATCTGATATGAGGAGGAGATATCTGATCTGAGGGGAGATATCTGATCTGAAGAGGAGATATCTGATATGAGGAGGAGATATCTGATCTGAGGAGGAGATATCTGATATGAGGAGGAGATATCTGATATGAGGAGGAGATATCTGATCTGAGGAGGAGATATCTGATATGAGGAGGATATATCTGACCTGAGGAGGAGATATCTGATCTGAGGAGGAGATATCTGATCTGATGAGGAGATATCTGATCTGATGAGGAGATATCTGATCTGAGGAGGAGATATCTGAGGAGATAGCTGATCTGAGGAGGAGATATCTGATCTGAGGAGGAGATGTTTGATCTGAGGAAGATATATCTGATATGAGGAGGAGATATCTGATCTGAGGAAGAGATATCTGATCTGAGGAGGAGATATCTGATCTGAGGAGGAGATATCTGATCTGAGGAGGAGATATATGAACTGAGGAAGAGATATCTGAGGAGATATCTGATCTGAGGAGGAGATATCTGATCTGAGGAGGAGATATCTGAGGAGATATCTTATCTGAGGAGGAGATATCTGATCTGAGGAAGAGATATCTGAGGAGATATCTGATCTGAGGAAGAGATGTCTGAGGAGATATCTGATCTGAGGAGGAGATAGCTGCTCTGAGGAGGAGATATCTGCTCTGAGGAGGAGATATCTGAGGAGATATCTGATCTGAGGAGGAGATATCTGCTCTGAGGAGGAGATATCTGAGGAGATATCTGATCTGAGGAGGAGATATCTGCTCTGAGGAGGAGATATCTGCTCTGAGGAGGAGATATCTGCTCTGAGGAGATATCTGAAGAGATATCTGATCTGAGGAGGAGATATCTGATCTGAGGAAGAGATATCTGATCAGAGGAGGAGATATCTGATATGAAGAGGATATATCTGATCTGAGGAAGAGATATCTGATCTGAGGAGGAGATATCTAATCTGAGGAGGAGATATCTGATCTGAGGAGGAGATATCTAATCTGAGGAGGAGATATCTGATCTGAGGAGGAGATATCTGATCTGAGGAGGAGATATCTAATCTGAGGAGGAGATATCTGATCTGAGGAGGAGATATCTGATCTGAGGAGGAGATATCTGATCTGAGGAGGAGATATCTGATCTGAGGAGGAGATATCTGATCTGAAGAGGAGATATCGGACGAGGAGGAGATATCTGATCTGAGGAGGAGATATCTGATATGAGGAGGAGATATCTGATCTGAGGAGGAGATATCTGATCTGAGGAGGAGATATCTGATCTGAGGAGGAGATATCTGATCTGATGAGGAGATATCTGATCTGATGAAGAGATATCTGATCTGAGGAGGAGATGTCTGATCTGACGAGGAGATATCTGATCTGAGGAGGAGATATCTGATCTGAGGAGGAGATATCTGATCTGAAGAGGAGATATCTGATATGAGGAGGAGATATCTGATCTGAGGAGGAGATATCTGATCTGAAGAGGAGATATCTGATATGAGGAGGAGATATCTGATATGAGGAGGAGATATCTGATCTGAGGAGGAGATATCTGATCTGAGGAGGAGATATCTGATCTGAGGAGGAGATATCTGATCTGAGGAGGAGATATCTGATCTGAGGAGAAGATATCTGATCTGAAGAGGAGATATCTGATATGAGGAGGAGATATCTGATCTGAGGAGGAGATATCTGATCTGAAGAGGAGATATCTGATATGAGGAGGAGATATCTGATCTGAGGAGGAGATATCTGATCTGAGGAGGTGATATCTGATCTGAGGAGGAGATATCTGATCTGAGGAGGAGATATCTGATCTGAGGAGGAGATATCTGATCTGAAGAAGAGATATCTGATATGAGGAGGAGATATCTGATCTGAGGAGGAGATATCTGATCTAAAGAGGAGATATCTGATATGAGGAGGAGATATCTGATCTGAGGAGGAGATATCTGATATGAGGAGGAGATATCTGATCTGAGGAGGATATATCTGATCTGAGGAGGAGATATCTGATCTGAGGAGGAGATATCTGATCTGAGGAGGAGATATCTGATCTGAGGAGGAGATATCTGATCTGAGGAAGAGATATCTGAGGAGATACCTGATCTGAGGAGGAGATATCTGATCTGAGGAGGAGATATCTGATCTGAGGAGGAAATATCTGATCTGAGGAGGAGATATCTGATATGAGGAGGAGATATCTGATCTGAGGAGGAAATATCTGATCTGAGGAGGAAATATCTGATCTGAGGAGGAAATATCTGATCTGAGGAGGAGATATCTGATCTGAGGAGGAGATATCTGATCTGAGCAGGAGATATCTGATCTGAGGAGGAGATATCTGATCTGAGGAGGAGATATCTGATCTGAGGAGAGAGATATCTGATCTGAGGAGATATCTGATCTGAGGAGGAGATATCTGATATGAGGAGATATCTGATCTGAGGAGGAGATATATGATCTGAGGAGGAGATGTATGATCTGAGGAGGAGATATCTGATATGAGGAGGAGATATCTGATCTGAGGAGGAGGTATCTGATCTGAGGAGAAGATATCTGATCTGAGGATGAGATATCTGATCTGAGGAGGAGATATCTGATCTGAGGAGGAGATATCTGATCTGAGGAGGAGATATCTGATCTGAGGAGGAGATATCTGATCTGAGGAGGAGATATCTGATCTGAGGAGGAGATATCTGATCTGAGGAGGAGATATCTGATCTGAGGAGATATCTGATCTGAAGAGGAGATATCGGACGAGGAGGAGATATCTGATCTGAGGAGGAGATATCTGATATGAGGAGGAGATATCTGATCTGAGGAGGACATATCTGATCTGAGGAGGAGATATCTGATCTGAGGAGGAGATATCTGATCTGAGGAGGAGATATCTGATCTGATGAGGAGATATCTGATCTGAGGAGGAGATATCTGATCTGATGAGGAGATGTCTGATCTGAGGAGGAGATATCTGATCTGAGGAGGAGATATCTGATCTGAGGAGGAGATATCTGATCTGAAGAGGAGATATCTGATATGAGGAGGAGATATCTGATCTGAGGAGGAGATATCTGATCTGAAGAGGAGATATCTGATATGAGGAGGAGATATCTGATATGAGGAGGAGATATCTGATCTGAGGAGGAGATATCTGATCTGAGGAGGAGATATCTGATCTGAGGAGGAGATATCTGATCTGAGGAGGAGATATCTGATCTGAGGAGGAGATATCTGATCTGAAGAGGAGATATCTGATATGAGGGGGAGATATCTGATCTGAGGAGGAGATATCTGATCTGAAGAGGAGATATCTGATATGAGGAGGAGATATCTGATCTGAGGAGGAGATATCTGATATGAGGAGGAGATATCTGATCTGAGGAGGAGATATCTCATCTGAGGACGAGATATCTGATCTGAGGAGGAGATATCTGATCTGAGGAGGAGATATCTGATATGAGGAGGAGATATCTGATCTGAGTAAGAGATATCTGAGGAGATATCTGATCTGAGGAGATATCTGATCTGAGGCGGAGATATCTGATCTGAGAAGGAGATATCTGATCTGAGGAGGAAATATCTGATCTGAGGAGGAGATATCTGATCTGAGGAAGAGATATCTGATCTGAGGAGAGAGATATCTGAGCTGAGGAGGAGATATCTGATCTGAAGAGGAGATATCTGATCTGAGGAGGAGATATCTGATCTGAGGAGGATATATCTGATCTGAGGAGGAGATATCTGATATGAGGAGGAGATATCTGATATGAGGAGGAGATATCTGATCTGAGGAGGAGATATCTGATCTGAGGAGAAGATATCTGATCTGAGGAGATATCTGATCTGAGGAGGAGATATCTGATCTGAGGAGGAGATATCTGATATGAGGAGGAGATATCTGATCTGAGGAGGAGATATCTGATCTGAGGAGGAGATATCTGATCTGAAAAGGAGATATCTGATATGAGGAGGAGATATCTGATCTGAGGAACAGATATCTGATCTGAGGAAGAGATATCTGATCTGAGGAGGAGATATCTGATCTGATGAGGAGATATCTGATCTGAGGAGGAGATATCTGATCTGAGGAGGAGATGTCTGATCTGAGGAGGAGATATCTGATCTGAGGAGGAGATATCTGATCTGAGGAGGAGATATCTGATCTGAAGAGGAGATATCTGATATGAGGAGGAGATATCTGATCTGAGGAGGAGATATCTGATCTGAAGAGGAGATATCTGATATGAGGAGGAGATATCTGATCTGAGGAGGAGATATCTGATATGAGGAGGAGATATCTGATCTGAGGAGGAGATATCTGATCTGAGGAGGAGATATCTGATCTGAGGAGGTGATATCTGATCTGAGCAGGAGATATCTGATCTGAGGAGGAGATATCTGATCTGAGGAGGAGATATCTGATCTGAAGAGGAGATATCTGATATGAGGAGGAGATATCTGATCTGAGGAGGAGATATCTGATCTAAAGAGGAGATATCTGATATGAGGAGGAGATATCTGACCTGAGGAGGAGATATCTGATATGAGGAGGAGATATCTGATATGAAGAGGAGATATCTGATCTGAGTAAGAGATATCTGAGGAGATATCTGATCTGAGGAGGAGATATCTGATCTGAGGAGGAGATATCTGATCTGAGGAGGAGATATCTGATCTGAGGAGGAGATATCTGATCTGAGGAGGAGATATCTGATATGAGGAGGAGATATCTGATCTGAGGAAGAGATATCTGATCTGAGGAGAGAGATATCTGAGCTGAGGAGGAGATATCTGATCTGAGGAGGAGATATCTGATCTGAGGAGGAGATATCTGATCTGAGGAGGAGATATCTGATCTGAGGAGGAGATATCTGATCTGAGGAGAAGATATCTGATCTGAGGAGATATCTGATCTGAGGAGGAGATATCTGATCTGAGGAGGAAATATCTGATCTGAGGAGGAGATATCTGATATGAGGAGGAGATATCTGATCTGAGGAGGAAATATCTGATCTGAGGAGGAAATATCTGATCTGAGGAGGAAATATCTAATCTGAGGAAGATATATCTGATCTGAGGAGGAGATATCTGATCTGAGGAGGAGATATCTGATCTGAGGAGAGAGAAATCTGATCTGAGGAGGAGATATCTGATATGAGGAGGAGATATCTGAAATGAGGAGATATCTGATCTGAGGAAGAGATATCTGATCTGAGGAGATATCTGATCTGAGGAGGAGATATCTGATCTGAGGAGGAGATATCTGATATGAGGAGGAGATATTTGATCTGAGGAGGAGATATCTGATCTGAGGAGGAGATATCTGATCTGAGGAGATATCTGATCTGAGGAGGAGATATCTGATCTGAGGAGGAGATATCTGATCTGAGGAGAGAGATATCTTATCTGAGGAGGAGATATCTGATCTGAGGAGGAGATATCTGATCTGAGGAGGAGGTATCTGATCTGAGGAGGATATAGCTGATCTGAGGAGGAGATACTGATATGAGGAGGAGATACTGATATGAGGAGGATATATCTGATATGAGGAGGAGATATCTGATCTGAGGAGGAGATATCTGATCTGAGGAGAAGATATCTGATCTGAGGAGGAGATATCTGATCTGAGGAGGAGATATCTGATCTGAGGAGATATCTGATATGAGGAGGAGATATCTGATCTGAGGAGGAGATATCTGATCTGAGGAGGAGATATCTGATCTGAGGAGGAGATATCTGATCTGAGGAGAGAGATATCTGATCTGAGGAGGAGATATCTGATCTGAGGAGGAGATATCTGCTCTGAGGAGGAGATATCTGATCCGAGGAGGAGATGTCTGATCTGAAGAAGAGATATCTGATATGAGGAAGATATATCTGATCTGAGGAGATATCTGATATGAGGAGGAGATATCTGGTCTGAGGAGGAGATATCTGATCTGAGGAGGAGGTATCTGATCTGAGGAGGAGATATCTGATCTGAGGAAGAGATATCTGATCTGAGGTAGAGATATCTGATCTGAGGAGGAGATATCTGATCTGAGGAAGAGATGTCTGATCTGAGGAGGAGATATCTGATCTGAGGAGGAGATATCTGATCTGAAGAGGAGATATCTGATATGAGGAGGAGATATCTGATCTGAGGGGAGATATCTGATCTGAAGAGGAGATATCTGATATGAGGAGGAGATATCTGATCTGAGGAGGAGATATCTGATATGAGGAGGAGATATCTGATATGAGGAGGAGATATCTGATCTGAGGAGGAGATATCTGATATGAGGAGGATATATCTGACCTGAGGAGGAGATATCTGATCTGAGGAGGAGATATCTGATCTGATGAGGAGATATCTGATCTGATGAGGAGATATCTGATCTGAGGAGGAGATATCTGAGGAGATAGCTGATCTGAGGAGGAGATATCTGATCTGAGGAGGAGATGTTTGATCTGAGGAAGATATATCTGATATGAGGAGGAGATATCTGATCTGAGGAAGAGATATCTGATCTGAGGAGGAGATATCTGATCTGAGGAGGAGATATCTGATCTGAGGAGGAGATATATGAACTGAGGAAGAGATATCTGAGGAGATATCTGATCTGAGGAGGAGATATCTGATCTGAGGAGGAGATATCTGAGGAGATATCTTATCTGAGGAGGAGATATCTGATCTGAGGAAGAGATATCTGAGGAGATATCTGATCTGAGGAAGAGATGTCTGAGGAGATATCTGATCTGAGGAGGAGATAGCTGCTCTGAGGAGGAGATATCTGCTCTGAGGAGGAGATATCTGAGGAGATATCTGATCTGAGGAGGAGATATCTGCTCTGAGGAGGAGATATCTGAGGAGATATCTGATCTGAGGAGGAGATATCTGCTCTGAGGAGGAGATATCTGCTCTGAGGAGGAGATATCTGCTCTGAGGAGATATCTGAAGAGATATCTGATCTGAGGAGGAGATATCTGATCTGAGGAAGAGATATCTGATCAGAGGAGGAGATATCTGATATGAAGAGGATATATCTGATCTGAGGAAGAGATATCTGATCTGAGGAGGAGATATCTAATCTGAGGAGGAGATATCTGATCTGAGGAGGAGATATCTAATCTGAGGAGGAGATATCTGATCTGAGGAGGAGATATCTGATCTGAGGAGGAGATATCTAATCTGAGGAGGAGATATCTGATCTGAGGAGGAGATATCTGATCTGAGGAGGAGATATCTGATCTGAGGAGGAGATATCTGATCTGAGGAGGAGATATCTGATCTGAAGAGGAGATATCGGACGAGGAGGAGATATCTGATCTGAGGAGGAGATATCTGATATGAGGAGGAGATATCTGATCTGAGGAGGAGATATCTGATCTGAGGAGGAGATATCTGATCTGAGGAGGAGATATCTGATCTGATGAGGAGATATCTGATCTGATGAAGAGATATCTGATCTGAGGAGGAGATGTCTGATCTGACGAGGAGATATCTGATCTGAGGAGGAGATATCTGATCTGAGGAGGAGATATCTGATCTGAAGAGGAGATATCTGATATGAGGAGGAGATATCTGATCTGAGGAGGAGATATCTGATCTGAAGAGGAGATATCTGATATGAGGAGGAGATATCTGATATGAGGAGGAGATATCTGATCTGAGGAGGAGATATCTGATCTGAGGAGGAGATATCTGATCTGAGGAGGAGATATCTGATCTGAGGAGGAGATATCTGATCTGAGGAGAAGATATCTGATCTGAAGAGGAGATATCTGATATGAGGAGGAGATATCTGATCTGAGGAGGAGATATCTGATCTGAAGAGGAGATATCTGATATGAGGAGGAGATATCTGATCTGAGGAGGAGATATCTGATCTGAGGAGGTGATATCTGATCTGAGGAGGAGATATCTGATCTGAGGAGGAGATATCTGATCTGAGGAGGAGATATCTGATCTGAAGAAGAGATATCTGATATGAGGAGGAGATATCTGATCTGAGGAGGAGATATCTGATCTAAAGAGGAGATATCTGATATGAGGAGGAGATATCTGATCTGAGGAGGAGATATCTGATATGAGGAGGAGATATCTGATCTGAGGAGGATATATCTGATCTGAGGAGGAGATATCTGATCTGAGGAGGAGATATCTGATCTGAGGAGGAGATATCTGATCTGAGGAGGAGATATCTGATCTGAGGAAGAGATATCTGAGGAGATACCTGATCTGAGGAGGAGATATCTGATCTGAGGAGGAGATATCTGATCTGAGGAGGAAATATCTGATCTGAGGAGGAGATATCTGATATGAGGAGGAGATATCTGATCTGAGGAGGAAATATCTGATCTGAGGAGGAAATATCTGATCTGAGGAGGAAATATCTGATCTGAGGAGGAGATATCTGATCTGAGGAGGAGATATCTGATCTGAGCAGGAGATATCTGATCTGAGGAGGAGATATCTGATCTGAGGAGGAGATATCTGATCTGAGGAGAGAGATATCTGATCTGAGGAGATATCTGATCTGAGGAGGAGATATCTGATATGAGGAGATATCTGATCTGAGGAGGAGATATATGATCTGAGGAGGAGATATATGATCTGAGGAGGAGATATCTGATATGAGGAGGAGATATCTGATCTGAGGAGGAGGTATCTGATCTGAGGAGAAGATATCTGATCTGAGGATGAGATATCTGATCTGAGGAGGAGATATCTGATCTGAGGAGGAGATATCTGATCTGAGGAGGAGATATCTGATCTGAGGAGGAGATATCTGATCTGAGGAGGAGATATCTGATCTGAGGAGGAGATATCTGATCTGAGGAGGAGATATCTGATCTGAGGAGATATCTGATCTGAAGAGGAGATATCGGACGAGGAGGAGATATCTGATCTGAGGAGGAGATATCTGATATGAGGAGGAGATATCTGATCTGAGGAGGACATATCTGATCTGAGGAGGAGATATCTGATCTGAGGAGGAGATATCTGATCTGAGGAGGAGATATCTGATCTGATGAGGAGATATCTGATCTGAGGAGGAGATATCTGATCTGATGAGGAGATGTCTGATCTGAGGAGGAGATATCTGATCTGAGGAGGAGATATCTGATCTGAGGAGGAGATATCTGATCTGAAGAGGAGATATCTGATATGAGGAGGAGATATCTGATCTGAGGAGGAGATATCTGATCTGAAGAGGAGATATCTGATATGAGGAGGAGATATCTGATATGAGGAGGAGATATCTGATCTGAGGAGGAGATATCTGATCTGAGGAGGAGATATCTGATCTGAGGAGGAGATATCTGATCTGAGGAGGAGATATCTGATCTGAGGAGGAGATATCTGATCTGAAGAGGAGATATCTGATATGAGGGGGAGATATCTGATCTGAGGAGGAGATATCTGATCTGAAGAGGAGATATCTGATATGAGGAGGAGATATCTGATCTGAGGAGGAGATATCTGATATGAGGAGGAGATATCTGATCTGAGGAGGAGATATCTCATCTGAGGACGAGATATCTGATCTGAGGAGGAGATATCTGATCTGAGGAGGAGATATCTGATATGAGGAGGAGATATCTGATCTGAGTAAGAGATATCTGAGGAGATATCTGATCTGAGGAGATATCTGATCTGAGGCGGAGATATCTGATCTGAGAAGGAGATATCTGATCTGAGGAGGAAATATCTGATCTGAGGAGGAGATATCTGATCTGAGGAAGAGATATCTGATCTGAGGAGAGAGATATCTGAGCTGAGGAGGAGATATCTGATCTGAAGAGGAGATATCTGATCTGAGGAGGAGATATCTGATCTGAGGAGGATATATCTGATCTGAGGAGGAGATATCTGATATGAGGAGGAGATATCTGATATGAGGAGGAGATATCTGATCTGAGGAGGAGATATCTGATCTGAGGAGAAGATATCTGATCTGAGGAGATATCTGATCTGAGGAGGAGATATCTGATCTGAGGAGGAGATATCTGATATGAGGAGGAGATATCTGATCTGAGGAGGAGATATCTGATCTGAGGAGGAGATATCTGATCTGAAAAGGAGATATCTGATATGAGGAGGAGATATCTGATCTGAGGAACAGATATCTGATCTGAGGAAGAGATATCTGATCTGAGGAGGAGATATCTGATCTGATGAGGAGATATCTGATCTGAGGAGGAGATATCTGATCTGAGGAGGAGATGTCTGATCTGAGGAGGAGATATCTGATCTGAGGAGGAGATATCTGATCTGAGGAGGAGATATCTGATCTGAAGAGGAGATATCTGATATGAGGAGGAGATATCTGATCTGAGGAGGAGATATCTGATCTGAAGAGGAGATATCTGATATGAGGAGGAGATATCTGATCTGAGGAGGAGATATCTGATATGAGGAGGAGATATCTGATCTGAGGAGGAGATATCTGATCTGAGGAGGAGATATCTGATCTGAGGAGGTGATATCTGATCTGAGCAGGAGATATCTGATCTGAGGAGGAGATATCTGATCTGAGGAGGAGATATCTGATCTGAAGAGGAGATATCTGATATGAGGAGGAGATATCTGATCTGAGGAGGAGATATCTGATCTAAAGAGGAGATATCTGATATGAGGAGGAGATATCTGACCTGAGGAGGAGATATCTGATATGAGGAGGAGATATCTGATATGAAGAGGAGATATCTGATCTGAGTAAGAGATATCTGAGGAGATATCTGATCTGAGGAGGAGATATCTGATCTGAGGAGGAGATATCTGATCTGAGGAGGAGATATCTGATCTGAGGAGGAGATATCTGATCTGAGGAGGAGATATCTGATATGAGGAGGAGATATCTGATCTGAGGAAGAGATATCTGATCTGAGGAGAGAGATATCTGAGCTGAGGAGGAGATATCTGATCTGAGGAGGAGATATCTGATCTGAGGAGGAGATATCTGATCTGAGGAGGAGATATCTGATCTGAGGAGGAGATATCTGATCTGAGGAGAAGATATCTGATCTGAGGAGATATCTGATCTGAGGAGGAGATATCTGATCTGAGGAGGAAATATCTGATCTGAGGAGGAGATATCTGATATGAGGAGGAGATATCTGATCTGAGGAGGAAATATCTGATCTGAGGAGGAAATATCTGATCTGAGGAGGAAATATCTAATCTGAGGAAGATATATCTGATCTGAGGAGGAGATATCTGATCTGAGGAGGAGATATCTGATCTGAGGAGAGAGAAATCTGATCTGAGGAGGAGATATCTGATATGAGGAGGAGATATCTGAAATGAGGAGATATCTGATCTGAGGAAGAGATATCTGATCTGAGGAGATATCTGATCTGAGGAGGAGATATCTGATCTGAGGAGGAGATATCTGATATGAGGAGGAGATATTTGATCTGAGGAGGAGATATCTGATCTGAGGAGGAGATATCTGATCTGAGGAGATATCTGATCTGAGGAGGAGATATCTGATCTGAGGAGGAGATATCTGATCTGAGGAGAGAGATATCTTATCTGAGGAGGAGATATCTGATCTGAGGAGGAGATATCTGATCTGAGGAGGAGGTATCTGATCTGAGGAGGATATAGCTGATCTGAGGAGGAGATACTGATATGAGGAGGAGATACTGATATGAGGAGGATATATCTGATATGAGGAGGAGATATCTGATCTGAGGAGGAGATATCTGATCTGAGGAGAAGATATCTGATCTGAGGAGGAGATATCTGATCTGAGGAGGAGATATCTGATCTGAGGAGATATCTGATATGAGGAGGAGATATCTGATCTGAGGAGGAGATATCTGATCTGAGGAGGAGATATCTGATCTGAGGAGGAGATATCTGATCTGAGGAGAGAGATATCTGATCTGAGGAGGAGATATCTGATCTGAGGAGGAGATATCTGCTCTGAGGAGGAGATATCTGATCCGAGGAGGAGATGTCTGATCTGAAGAAGAGATATCTGATATGAGGAAGATATATCTGATCTGAGGAGATATCTGATATGAGGAGGAGATATCTGGTCTGAGGAGGAGATATCTGATCTGAGGAGGAGGTATCTGATCTGAGGAGGAGATATCTGATCTGAGGAAGAGATATCTGATCTGAGGTAGAGATATCTGATCTGAGGAGGAGATATCTGATCTGAGGAAGAGATGTCTGATCTGAGGAGGAGATATCTGATCTGAGGAGGAGATATCTGATCTGAAGAGGAGATATCTGATATGAGGAGGAGATATCTGATCTGAGGGGAGATATCTGATCTGAAGAGGAGATATCTGATATGAGGAGGAGATATCTGATCTGAGGAGGAGATATCTGATATGAGGAGGAGATATCTGATATGAGGAGGAGATATCTGATCTGAGGAGGAGATATCTGATATGAGGAGGATATATCTGACCTGAGGAGGAGATATCTGATCTGAGGAGGAGATATCTGATCTGATGAGGAGATATCTGATCTGATGAGGAGATATCTGATCTGAGGAGGAGATATCTGAGGAGATAGCTGATCTGAGGAGGAGATATCTGATCTGAGGAGGAGATGTTTGATCTGAGGAAGATATATCTGATATGAGGAGGAGATATCTGATCTGAGGAAGAGATATCTGATCTGAGGAGGAGATATCTGATCTGAGGAGGAGATATCTGATCTGAGGAGGAGATATATGAACTGAGGAAGAGATATCTGAGGAGATATCTGATCTGAGGAGGAGATATCTGATCTGAGGAGGAGATATCTGAGGAGATATCTTATCTGAGGAGGAGATATCTGATCTGAGGAAGAGATATCTGAGGAGATATCTGATCTGAGGAAGAGATGTCTGAGGAGATATCTGATCTGAGGAGGAGATAGCTGCTCTGAGGAGGAGATATCTGCTCTGAGGAGGAGATATCTGAGGAGATATCTGATCTGAGGAGGAGATATCTGCTCTGAGGAGGAGATATCTGAGGAGATATCTGATCTGAGGAGGAGATATCTGCTCTGAGGAGGAGATATCTGCTCTGAGGAGGAGATATCTGCTCTGAGGAGATATCTGAAGAGATATCTGATCTGAGGAGGAGATATCTGCTCTGAGGAGGAGATATCTGATCTGAAGAGGAGATATCTGATATGAGGAGGAGATATCTGATCTGAGGGGAGATATCTGATCTGAAGAGGAGATATCTGATATGAGGAGGAGATATCTGATCTGAGGAGGAGATATCTGATATGAGGAGGAGATATCTGATATGAGGAGGAGATATCTGATCTGAGGAGGAGATATCTGATATGAGGAGGATATATCTGACCTGAGGAGGAGATATCTGATCTGAGGAGGAGATATCTGATCTGATGAGGAGATATCTGATCTGAGGAGGAGATATCTGATCTGAGGAGGAGATATCTGAGGAGAGGAGAGGAGATATCTGAGGACACACACACACACACACACACACACACACACACACACACACACACACACACACACACACACACACACACACACACACACACACACACACACACACACACACACACACACACACACACACACACACACACACACACACACACACACACACACACACACACACACACACACACACACACACACACACACACACACACACACACACACACACACACACACACACACACACACACACACACACACACACACACACACACACACACACACACACACACACACACACACACACACACACACACACACACACACACACACACACACACACACACACACACACACACACACACACACACACACACACACACACACACACACACACACACACACACACACACACACACACACACACACACACACACACACACACACACACACACACACACACACACACACACACACACACACACACACACACACACACACACACACACACACACACACACACACACACACACACACACACACACACACACACACACACACACACACACACACACACACACACACACACACACACACACACACACACACACACACACACACACACACACACACACACACACACACACACACACACACACACACACACACACACACACACACACACACACACACACACACACACACACACACACACACACACACACACACACACACACACACACACACACACACACACACACACACACACACACACACACACACACACACACACACACACACACACACACACACACACACACACACACACACACACACACACACACACACACACACACACACACACACACACACACACACACACACACACACACACACACACACACACACACACACACACACACACACACACACACACACACACACACACACACACACACACACACACACACACACACACACACACACACACACACACACACACACACACACACACACACACACACACACACACACACACACACACACACACACACACACACACACACACACACACACACACACACACACACATACACACACACACACACACACACACACACACACACACACACACACACACACACACACACACACACACACACACACACACACACACACACACACACACACACACACACACACACACACACACACACACACACACACACACACACACACACACACACACACACACACACACACACACACACACACACACACACACACACACACACACACACACACACACACACACACACACACACACACACACACACACACACACACACACACACACACACACACACACACACACACACACACACACACACACACACACACACACACACACACACACACACACACACACACACACACACACACACACACACACACACACACACACACACCAACGCACGCACGCACGCACGCACGTGCGTTCAGACGCAGACGCAGACGCAGACGCAGACGCACACACACAGACGCACACACACACAGACGCACACACACAGACGCACACACACACAGACGCACACACACACAGACACACACACACACAGACACACACACACACAGACACACACACACACATACACACACACACAGACACACACACACACAGACACACACACACACAGACACACACACACACAGACACACACACACACACAGACACACACACACACACAGACACACACACACACACAGACACACACACACACAGACACACACACACAGACACACACACACACACACAGACACAGACACACAGACACACAGACACACAGACACACAGACACACAGACACACAGACACACAGACACACAGACACACAGACACACAGACACACAGACACACAGACACACAGACACACAGACACACAGACACACAGACACACAGACACACAGACACACAGACACACAGACACACAGACACACAGACACACAGACACACAGACACACAGACACACAGACACACAGACACACGCACACGCACGCACGCACGCACGCACGCACGCACGCACGCACGCACGCACGCACGCACGCACGCACGCACGCACGCACGCACGCACGCACGCACGCACGCACGCACGCACACACGCACACACGCACACACGCACACACGCACACACGCACACACGCACACACGCACACACGCACACACGCACACACGCACACACGCACACACGCACACACGCACACACGCACACACGCACACACGCACACACGCACACACGCACACACGCACACACGCACACACGCACACACGCACACACGCACACACGCACACACGCACACACGCACACACGCACACACGCACACACGCACACACGCACACACGCGCACACGCACACACACACACACACACACACACAGACACACACACATTTGGTGATGCAATGTTCATATTGTGTGTTATGTAGGCCTGTAACATATGCACATTGTGTATATAAGTGGATTATGTAGATTTTTTTTTTGCATTTATTGTTTCTCAAAGAGGAAGATGTGTTCGAGTGTTTGCGAACGTTAGAATGATGTTGAAAAAACAAGTGTCGTAAATGTCAGACCTGAAGATGGGCCATGCCTGAAACTGTCGTCTCTTTTGTCTCATTTGTGTATTAATATATTACATAATATGAGGCTGTGGTTTTAATTAACTCTATTATACATTATGAGCCTCAAAAAGCGCTATCCCACATTATTCAACTGAAGAGGAGATATCTGATATGAGGAGGAAATATCTGATCTGAGGAAGAGATATCTGATCTGAGGAGGAGATATCTGATCTGAGGAGGAGATATCTGATCTGAGGAGGAGATATCTGATCTGAGGAAGAGATATCCGAGGAGATATCTGATCTGAGGAGGAGATATCTGATCTGAGGAGGAAATATCTGATCTGAGGAGGAAATATCTGATCTGAGGAGGAGATCTGATCTGAGGAGGAGATATCTGATCTGAGGAAGAGATATCTGAGGAGATATCTGATCTGAGGAAGAGATATCTGATCTGAGGAGGTGATATCTGATCTGAGGAGGAGATATCTGATCTGAGGAGGATATATCTGATCTGAGGAGGAGATATCTGATCTGAGGAGGAGATATCTGATCTGAGGAGGAGATATCTGATCTGAGGAGGAGATATCTGATCTGAGGAGGAGATATCTGATCTGAGGAAGAGATATCTGAGGAGATACCTGATCTGAGGAGGAGATATCTGATCTGAGGAGGAGATATCTGATATGAGGAGGAGATATCTGATCTGAGGAGTAAATATCTGATCTGAGGAGGAGATATCTGATATGAGGAGGAGATATCTGATCTGAGGAGGAAATATCTGATCTGAGGAGGAAATATCTGATCTGAGGAGGAAATATCTGATCTGAAGAAGAGATATCTGATCTGAGGAGGATATATCTGATCTGAGGAGGAGATATCTGATCTGAGGAGGAGATATCTGATCTGAGGAGGCGATATCTGATCTGAGGAGGAGATATCTGATCTGAGGAGGAGATATCTGATCTGAGGAGGAGATATCTGATCTGAGGAGAGATATATCTGATCTGAGGAGAGAGATATCTGATCTGAGGAGATATCTGATCTGAGGAGGAGATATCTGATATGAGGAGGAGATACCTGATCTGAGGAGGATATATATGATCTGAGGAGGAGATATCTGATCTGAGGAGGAGATATCTGATCTGAGGAGGAGATATCTGATATGAGGAGGAGATATCTGATCTGAGAAGGAGATATCTGATCTGAGGAGGAGATATCTGATCTGAGGAGGAGATATCTGATCTGAAGAGGAGATATCTGATATGAGGAGGAGATATCTGATCTGAGGAGGAGATATCTGATATGAGGAGGAGATATCTGATCTGAGGAGGAGATATCTGATCTGAGGAGGAGATATCTGATCTGAGGAGGAGATATCTGATCTGAGGAGGAGATATCTGATCTGAGGAGGAGATATCTGATATGAGGAGGAGATATCTGATCTGTGTATGAGATATCTGAGGAGATATCTGATCTGAGGAGGAGATATCTGATCTGAGGAGGAGATATCTGATCTGAGGAGGAGATATCTGATCTGAGAAGGAAATATCTGATCTGAGGAGGAGATATCTGATCTGAGGAAGAGATATCTGATCTGAGGAGAGAGATATCTGAGCTGAGGAGGAGATATCTGATCTGAAGAGGAGATATCTGCTCTGAGGAGGAAATATCTGATCTGAGGAGGAGATATCTGATCTGAGGAGGAGATATCTGATCTGATGAGGAGATATCTGATCTGAGGAGGAGATATCTGATCTGAGGAGGAGATGTCTGATCTGAGGAGGAGATATCTGATCTGAGGAAGAGATATCTGATCTGAGGAGGAGATATCTGATCTGAAGAGGAGATATCTGATATGAGGAGGAGATATCTGATCTGAGGAGGAGATATCTGATCTGAAGAGGAGATATCTGATATGAGGAGGAGATATCTGATCTGAGGAGGAGATATCTGATCTGAGGAGGAGATATCTGATCTGAGGAGGAGATATCTGATCTGAGGAGGAGATATCTGATCTGAGGAGGAGATATCTGATCTGAGGAGGAGATATCTGATCTGAGGAGGAGATATCTTATCTGAAGAGGAGATATCTGATATGAGGAGGAGATATCTGATCTGAGGAGGAGATATCTGATCTGAAGAGGAGATATCTGATATGAGGAGGAGATATCTGATCTGAGGAGGAGATATCTGATATGAGGAGGAGATATCTGATCTGAGGAGGAGATATCTGATCTGAGGAGGAGATATCTGATCTGAGGAGGAGATATCTGATCTGAGGAGGAGATATCTGATCTGAGGAGGAGATATCTGATATGAGGAGGAGATATCTGATCTGAGTATGAGATATCTCAGGAGATATCTGATCTGAGGAGGAGATATCTGATCTGAGGAGGAGATATCTGATCTGAGGAGGAGATATCTGATCTGAGAAGGAGATATCTGATCTGAGGAGGAAATATCTGATCTGAGGAGGAGATATCTGATCTGAGGAAGAGACATCTGATCTGAGGAGAGAGATATCTGAGCTGAGGAGGAGATATCTGATCTGAAGAGGAGATATCTGATCTGAGGAGGAGATATCTGATATGAGGAGGATATATCTGATCTGAGGAGGAGATATCTGATATGAGGAGGAGATATCTGATATGAGGAGGAGATATCTGATCTGAGGAGGAGATATCTGATCTGAGGAAGAGATATCCGAGGAGATATCTGATCTGAGGAGGAGATATCTGATCTGAGGAGGAAATATCTGATCTGAGGAGGAAATATCTGATCTGAGGAGGAGATCTGATCTGAGGAGGAGATATCTGATCTGAGGAAGAGATATCTGAGGAGATATCTGATCTGAGGAGGAGATATCTGATCTGAGGAGGTGATATCTGATCTGAGGAGGAGATATCTGATCTGAGGAGGAGATATCTGATCTGAGGAGGAGATATCTGATCTGAGGAGGAGATATCTGATCTGAGGAGGAGATATCTGATCTGAGGAGGAGATATCTGATCTGAGGAGGAGATATCTGATCTGAGGAAGAGATATCTGAGGAGATACCTGATCTGAGGAGGAGATATCTGATCTGAGGAGGAGATATCTGATCTGAGGAGGAAATATCTGATCTGAGGAGGAGATATCTGATATGAGGAGGAGATATCTGATCTGAGGAGGAAATATCTGATCTGAGGAGGAAATATCTGATCTGAGGAGGAAATATCTGATCTGAAGAGGAGATATCTGATCTGAGGAAGATATATCTGATCTGAGGAGGAGATATCTGATCTGAGGAGGAGATATCTGATCTGAGGAGGAGATATCTGATCTGAGGAGGAGATATCTGATCTGAGGAGGAGATATCTGATCTGAGGAGAGAGATATCTGATCTGAGGAGATATCTGATCTGAGGAGGAGATATCTGATATGAGGAGGAGATACCTGATCTGAGGAGGAGATATATGATCTGAGGAGGAGATATCTGATCTGAGGAGGAGATATCTGATCTGAGGAGGAGATATGAGGAGGAGATATCTGATCTGAGAAGGAGATATCTGATCTGAGGAGGAGATATCTGATCTGAGGAGGAGATATCTGATCTGAAGAGGAGATATCTGACGAGGAGGAGATATCTGATCTGAGGAGGAGATATCTGATATGAGGAGGAGATATCTGATCTGATGAGGAGATATCTGATCTGAGGAGGAGATATCTGATCTGAGGAGGAGATGTCTGATCTGAGGAGGAGATATCTGATCTGAGGAGGAGATATCTGATCTGAGGAGGAGATATCTGATCTGAGGAGGAGATATCTGATCAGAGGAGGAGATATCTGATATGAAGAGGAGATATCTGATCTGAGGAGGAGATATCTGATCAGAGGAGGAGATATCTGATATGAAGAGGAGATATCTGATCTGAGGAAGAGATATCTGAGGAGATATCTGATCTGAGGAGGAGATATCTGATCTGAGGAAGAGATATCTGATCAGAGGAGGAGATATCTGATATGAAGAGGATATATCTGATCTGAGGAAGAGATATCTGATCTGAGGAGGAGATATCTAATCTGAGGAGGAGATATCTGATCTGAGGAGGAGATATCTAATCTGAGGATGAGATATCTGATCTGAGGAGGAGATATCTGATCTGAGGAGGAGATATCTAATCTGAGGAGGAGATATCTGATCTGAGGAGGAGATATCTGATCTGAGGAGGAGATATCTGATCTGAGGAGGAGATATCTGATCTGAGGAGGAGATATCTGATCTGAAGAGGAGATATCGGACGAGGAGGAGATATCTGATCTGAGGAGGAGATATCTGATATGAGGAGGAGATATCTGATCTGAGGAGGAGATATCTGATCTGAGGAGATATCTGATCTGAGGAGGAGATATCTGATCTGATGAGGAGATATCTGATCTGATGAAGAGATATCTGATCTGAGGAGGAGATGTCTGATCTGACGAGGAGATATCTGATCTGAGGAGGAGATATCTGATCTGAGGAGGAGATATCTGATCTGAAGAGGAGATATCTGATATGAGGAGGAGATATCTGATCTGAGGAGGAGATATCTGATCTGAAGAGGAGATATCTGATATGAGGAGGAGATATCTGATATGAGGAGGAGATATCTGATCTGAGGAGGAGATATCTGATCTGAGGAGGAGATATCTGATCTGAGGAGGAGATATCTGATCTGAGGAGGAGATATCTGATCTGAGGAGAAGATATCTGATCTGAAGAGGAGATATCTGATATGAGGAGGAGATATCTGATCTGAGGAGGAGATATCTGATCTGAAGAGGAGATATCTGATATGAGGAGGAGATATCTGATCTGAGGAGGAGATATCTGATCTGAGGAGGTGATATCTGATCTGAGGAGGAGATATCTGATCTGAGGAGGAGATATCTGATCTGAGGAGGAGATATCTGATCTGAAGAAGAGATATCTGATATGAGGAGGAGATATCTGATCTGAGGAGGAGATATCTGATCTAAAGAGGAGATATCTGATATGAGGAGGAGATATCTGATCTGAGGAGGAGATATCTGATATGAGGAGGAGATATCTGATCTGAGGAGGATATATCTGATCTGAGGAGGAGATATCTGATCTGAGGAGGAGATATCTGATCTGAGGAGGAGATATCTGATCTGAGGAGGAGATATCTGATCTGAGGAAGAGATATCTGAGGAGATACCTGATCTGAGGAGGAGATATCTGATCTGAGGAGGAGATATCTGATCTGAGGAGGAAATATCTGATCTGAGGAGGAGATATCTGATATGAGGAGGAGATATCTGATCTGAGGAGGAAATATCTGATCTGAGGAGGAAATATCTGATCTGAGGAGGAAATATCTGATCTGAGGAGGAGATATCTGATCTGAGGAGGAGATATCTGATCTGAGCAGGAGATATCTGATCTGAGGAGGAGATATCTGATCTGAGGAGGAGATATCTGATCTGAGGAGAGAGATATCTGATCTGAGGAGATATCTGATCTGAGGAGGAGATATCTGATATGAGGAGATATCTGATCTGAGGAGGAGATATATGATCTGAGGAGGAGATATATGATCTGAGGAGGAGATATCTGATATGAGGAGGAGATATCTGATCTGAGGAGGAGGTATCTGATCTGAGGAGAAGATATCTGATCTGAGGATGAGATATCTGATCTGAGGAGGAGATATCTGATCTGAGGAGGAGATATCTGATCTGAGGAGGAGATATCTGATCTGAGGAGGAGATATCTGATCTGAGGAGGAGATATCTGATCTGAGGAGGAGATATCTGATCTGAGGAGGAGATATCTGATCTGAGGAGATATCTGATCTGAAGAGGAGATATCGGACGAGGAGGAGATATCTGATCTGAGGAGGAGATATCTGATATGAGGAGGAGATATCTGATCTGAGGAGGAGATATCTGATCTGAGGAGGAGATATCTGATCTGAGGAGGAGATATCTGATCTGAGGAGGAGATATCTGATCTGATGAGGAGATATCTGATCTGAGGAGGAGATATCTGATCTGATGAGGAGATGTCTGATCTGAGGAGGAGATATCTGATCTGAGGAGGAGATATCTGATCTGAGGAGGAGATATCTGATCTGAAGAGGAGATATCTGATATGAGGAGGAGATATCTGATCTGAGGAGGAGATATCTGATCTGAAGAGGAGATATCTGATATGAGGAGGAGATATCTGATATGAGGAGGAGATATCTGATCTGAGGAGGAGATATCTGATCTGAGGAGGAGATATCTGATCTGAGGAGGAGATATCTGATCTGAGGAGGAGATATCTGATCTGAGGAGGAGATATCTGATCTGAAGAGGAGATATCTGATATGAGGGGGAGATATCTGATCTGAGGAGGAGATATCTGATCTGAAGAGGAGATATCTGATATGAGGAGGAGATATCTGATCTGAGGAGGAGATATCTGATATGAGGAGGAGATATCTGATCTGAGGAGGAGATATCTCATCTGAGGAGGAGATATCTGATCTGAGGAGGAGATATCTGATCTGAGGAGGAGATATCTGATATGAGGAGGAGATATCTGATCTGAGTAAGAGATATCTGAGGAGATATCTGATCTGAGGAGATATCTGATCTGAGGCGGAGATATCTGATCTGAGAAGGAGATATCTGATCTGAGGAGGAAATATCTGATCTGAGGAGGAGATATCTGATCTGAGGAAGAGATATCTGATCTGAGGAGAGAGATATCTGAGCTGAGGAGGAGATATCTGATCTGAAGAGGAGATATCTGATCTGAGGAGGAGATATCTGATCTGAGGAGGATATATCTGATCTGAGGAGGAGATATCTGATATGAGGAGGAGATATCTGATATGAGGAGGAGATATCTGATCTGAGGAGGAGATATCTGATCTGAGGAGAAGATATCTGATCTGAGGAGATATCTGATCTGAGGAGGAGATATCTGATCTGAGGAGGAGATATCTGATATGAGGAGGAGATATCTGATCTGAGGAGGAGATATCTGATCTGAGGAGGAGATATCTGATCTGAAAAGGAGATATCTGATATGAGGAGGAGATATCTGATCTGAGGAACAGATATCTGATCTGAGGAAGAGATATCTGATCTGAGGAGGAGATATCTGATCTGATGAGGAGATATCTGATCTGAGGAGGAGATATCTGATCTGAGGAGGAGATGTCTGATCTGAGGAGGAGATATCTGATCTGAGGAGGAGATATCTGATCTGAGGAGGAGATATCTGATCTGAAGAGGAGATATCTGATATGAGGAGGAGATATCTGATCTGAGGAGGAGATATCTGATCTGAAGAGGAGATATCTGATATGAGGAGGAGATATCTGATCTGAGGAGGAGATATCTGATATGAGGAGGAGATATCTGATCTGAGGAGGAGATATCTGATCTGAGGAGGAGATATCTGATCTGAGGAGGTGATATCTGATCTGAGCAGGAGATATCTGATCTGAGGAGGAGATATCTGATCTGAGGAGGAGATATCTGATCTGAAGAGGAGATATCTGATATGAGGAGGAGATATCTGATCTGAGGAGGAGATATCTGATCTAAAGAGGAGATATCTGATATGAGGAGGAGATATCTGACCTGAGGAGGAGATATCTGATATGAGGAGGAGATATCTGATATGAAGAGGAGATATCTGATCTGAGTAAGAGATATCTGAGGAGATATCTGATCTGAGGAGGAGATATCTGATCTGAGGAGGAGATATCTGATCTGAGGAGGAGATATCTGATCTGAGGAGGAGATATCTGATCTGAGGAGGAGATATCTGATATGAGGAGGAGATATCTGATCTGAGGAAGAGATATCTGATCTGAGGAGAGAGATATCTGAGCTGAGGAGGAGATATCTGATCTGAGGAGGAGATATCTGATCTGAGGAGGAGATATCTGATCTGAGGAGGAGATATCTGATCTGAGGAGGAGATATCTGATCTGAGGAGAAGATATCTGATCTGAGGAGATATCTGATCTGAGGAGGAGATATCTGATCTGAGGAGGAAATATCTGATCTGAGGAGGAGATATCTGATATGAGGAGGAGATATCTGATCTGAGGAGGAAATATCTGATCTGAGGAGGAAATATCTGATCTGAGGAGGAAATATCTAATCTGAGGAAGATATATCTGATCTGAGGAGGAGATATCTGATCTGAGGAGGAGATATCTGATCTGAGGAGAGAGAAATCTGATCTGAGGAGGAGATATCTGATATGAGGAGGAGATATCTGAAATGAGGAGATATCTGATCTGAGGAAGAGATATCTGATCTGAGGAGATATCTGATCTGAGGAGGAGATATCTGATCTGAGGAGGAGATATCTGATATGAGGAGGAGATATTTGATCTGAGGAGGAGATATCTGATCTGAGGAGGAGATATCTGATCTGAGGAGATATCTGATCTGAGGAGGAGATATCTGATCTGAGGAGGAGATATCTGATCTGAGGAGAGAGATATCTTATCTGAGGAGGAGATATCTGATCTGAGGAGGAGATATCTGATCTGAGGAGGAGGTATCTGATCTGAGGAGGATATAGCTGATCTGAGGAGGAGATACTGATATGAGGAGGAGATACTGATATGAGGAGGATATATCTGATGTGAGGAGGAGATATCTGATCTGAGGAGGAGATATCTGATCTGAGGAGAAGATATCTGATCTGAGGAGGAGATATCTGATCTGAGGAGGAGATATCTGATCTGAGGAGATATCTGATATGAGGAGGAGATATCTGATCTGAGGAGGAGATATCTGATCTGAGGAGGAGATATCTGATCTGAGGAGGAGATATCTGATCTGAGGAGAGAGATATCTGATCTGAGGAGGAGATATCTGATCTGAGGAGGAGATATCTGCTCTGAGGAGGAGATATCTGATCCGAGGAGGAGATGTCTGATCTGAAGAAGAGATATCTGATATGAGGAAGATATATCTGATCTGAGGAGATATCTGATATGAGGAGGAGATATCTGGTCTGAGGAGGAGATATCTGATCTGAGGAGGAGGTATCTGATCTGAGGAGGAGATATCTGATCTGAGGAAGAGATATCTGATCTGAGGTAGAGATATCTGATCTGAGGAGGAGATATCTGATCTGAGGAAGAGATGTCTGATCTGAGGAGGAGATATCTGATCTGAGGAGGAGATATCTGATCTGAAGAGGAGATATCTGATATGAGGAGGAGATATCTGATCTGAGGGGAGATATCTGATCTGAAGAGGAGATATCTGATATGAGGAGGAGATATCTGATCTGAGGAGGAGATATCTGATATGAGGAGGAGATATCTGATATGAGGAGGAGATATCTGATCTGAGGAGGAGATATCTGATATGAGGAGGATATATCTGACCTGAGGAGGAGATATCTGATCTGAGGAGGAGATATCTGATCTGATGAGGAGATATCTGATCTGATGAGGAGATATCTGATCTGAGGAGGAGATATCTGAGGAGATAGCTGATCTGAGGAGGAGATATCTGATCTGAGGAGGAGATGTTTGATCTGAGGAAGATATATCTGATATGAGGAGGAGATATCTGATCTGAGGAAGAGATATCTGATCTGAGGAGGAGATATCTGATCTGAGGAGGAGATATCTGATCTGAGGAGGAGATATATGAACTGAGGAAGAGATATCTGAGGAGATATCTGATCTGAGGAGGAGATATCTGATCTGAGGAGGAGATATCTGAGGAGATATCTTATCTGAGGAGGAGATATCTGATCTGAGGAAGAGATATCTGAGGAGATATCTGATCTGAGGAAGAGATGTCTGAGGAGATATCTGATCTGAGGAGGAGATAGCTGCTCTGAGGAGGAGATATCTGCTCTGAGGAGGAGATATCTGAGGAGATATCTGATCTGAGGAGGAGATATCTGCTCTGAGGAGGAGATATCTGAGGAGATATCTGATCTGAGGAGGAGATATCTGCTCTGAGGAGGAGATATCTGCTCTGAGGAGGAGATATCTGCTCTGAGGAGATATCTGAAGAGATATCTGATCTGAGGAGGAGATATCTGCTCTGAGGAGGAGATATCTGATCTGAAGAGGAGATATCTGATATGAGGAGGAGATATCTGATCTGAGGGGAGATATCTGATCTGAAGAGGAGATATCTGATATGAGGAGGAGATATCTGATCTGAGGAGGAGATATCTGATATGAGGAGGAGATATCTGATATGAGGAGGAGATATCTGATCTGAGGAGGAGATATCTGATATGAGGAGGATATATCTGACCTGAGGAGGAGATATCTGATCTGAGGAGGAGATATCTGATCTGATGAGGAGATATCTGATCTGAGGAGGAGATATCTGATCTGAGGAGGAGATATCTGAGGAGATAGCTGATCTGAGGAGGAGATATCTGATCTGAGGAGGAGATGTCTGATCTGAGGAAGATATATCTGATATGAGGAGGAGATATCTGATCTGAGGAAGAGATATCTGATCTGAGGAGGAGATATCTGATCTGAGGAGGAGATATCTGATCTGAGGAGGAGATATATGAACTGAGGAAGAGATATCTGAGGAGATATCTGATCTGAGGAGGAGATATCTGATCTGAGGAGGAGATATCTGAGGAGATATCTTATCTGAGGAGGAGATATCTGATCTGAGGAAGAGATATCTGAGGAGATATCTGATCTGAGGAAGAGATGTCTGAGGAGATATCTGATCTGAGGAGGAGATAGCTGCTCTGAGGAGGAGATATCTGCTCTGAGGAGGAGATATCTGAGGAGATATCTGATCTGAGGAGGAGATATCTGCTCTGAGGAGGAGATATCTGAGGAGATATCTGATCTGAGGAGGAGATATCTGCTCTGAGGAGGAGGTATCTGCTCTGAGGAGGAGATATCTGCTCTGAGGAGATATCTGAAGAGATATCTGATCTGAGGAGGAGATATCTGCTCTGAGGAGGAGATATCTGATCTGAGGAGGAGATATCTGAGGAGATATCTGAGGCCGAGCATCAGCCCGCCGCGCACAGGTTCAAACCCGGCGTCGGGCTTGTGGTTCTAACTATCGCAGCTCTGCTACGGACATCTAATTCCTTGATACTTTTTTTTGGAACATTGCATTGGTATAGCTACCCAATCAGGTTCAAAAAGAGGCATGCCGATGCTAAATTTATAACCATTATTTTACAACTCGTACAATAGTAAAGTACAAAAGCAGTTATAGAAGGACGTCAGCAATCATTGGCTCACGGTCAACTCTGTAACAGTAAAATCAACATTGTTAGCACACGTTTCCCCCTTCATGCTTCCGTTGATAATAATTTTGTTTATCAAGTGGAGCCAAGCACGTAGCCAGGATTTCGTCCAGGGGGAAGGGGCGCCTAGAAAAGGCCCCTTCCCAAGCGTTGAAAGGGCCCCTTCACAAGCGTTGAAAGGGACAAACAAAACGGATGAAAAGGCACGTTACAAGGACGGAAAATGCAGTATGACAGGTATGGCATGGGCCATACCAATTTTTAGGAGCTAGAGTTAGCAAACTCCACCCCTGTCCGCCCCTGTAGCTCAGTTGGGAGAGGGCTGGGCTTCTGACCTCACCCGGTAGTGGCAGCCCGGGTTCGAGTCGTTTCGGCGCTCGCTATTTGCCCCTGACTGGGATGGCCTGTGGCCGGTGGCAGCGGTCGCACTCAAGGTCAGGTGACGTCAGATGGCGGGGCGGACCGTGTCCAGGTATGTGGGGCACGTAAAACTTTCGCTTCTAAATTCTTCCGGACGCCAGGAATTGCTTGATCGGGTGGGAGTCAGGGCCTGCGCTAACAAGCTATGCTTAGCGCGGGGCCTGACCTCGAAAACCCATCCATTCAAAAACATTCGGACTAAAAATGTGTTTTTGTTAACTGCCATATCAACTTTGGAACCAGCGACACCAATTTGGAACCAGTTTTACCAACTTGGAATATTTTGTAAGCTCAAGACCTGGAACTAACTCTTAACCCGCGCCGTGCCAGGGGGAAAGGTGTTTAGACCCCCTCTCCTCAGGTTTTCCAAGGATAGCGGAAAAACGGCGGCGCGCTGCGCCGCCGTTTTTGGCACAGTTGTTTGGGAATCAATTGCGCAAATTATGTTAAAAAATACCTCCAAATTACCAAATTATGTTTTTTTTTTTTTTTAATGATCGGTTTTACACTTACAGAATTTCATAAGATCACATATATCTACAATTCGTTTATGTTGGATTTTTTTATATCGGCGATCTAAGGTCGGGTCAAATTCGTGACCTCCCCATTATAAGTCAATGGGGAAATATTCAAATGCTTCCTATTCCAAGGATACCCAAGATATCAGTATAATTCCTTCTGGAGCATGTTTTATAGGCCATCTTGATGACCTATGTTCCATTTTTGTTCAGTGACCCCTACAGGGTCAGCCGAGGTCATCCGAGGTCACCAACAGTTGTATGTCAATAACTCTCGACATAATGACGATGGAGAAGTGAAACCGACCCCAATGTGTTTTTTCTCGTCGAGGCACGTTTTTCCATATGCCACATGACCTACTTGGGTCAACACTTGACCTGGACCTGATGTCAATTTTTTAAGTTGACCTAACCTGGTCAACACTAACACGAGTCGAAGTGCCATGACCAGCCAACCCGATGACATCAAAATGATTGCCTTGTCGTTATTAGGTAAAAAGCTATTCGTGAAAAACTGCTTTTGTAAAAAAGCGTTTGTTTGACATTTGATAAGCTCTGGAGCCTCAACTATTCATCTGAGCTAAAATCTAAGAACACTCTGCAATTTCATTTTGCAAGAGCGTTCCATTGTTTTTTTCCGTTTGTTCCTACCTATGATAGTTCCTGTGATATCTGGGGGTTTTCTTGAGCAAAGTCCTGAAACTGGAAAATTTGACCTTTGATGACCTCTGGTGACCTCAATATTGGCTTTAGGAAAACAATATATGAAGTACTGTCGAATGTGCAACGGTATTTTTGGTTTTTGTCTACGCCCCATAGGAGCCGTGTTCGGGGGGAGGCGCTGAGACACCCTCCCCGCCCGGCACGGCAAAGGTTGCGCCAAAAGTGTACTCAATTTTTAGCTCAGGCTAATAGTTTAGCATTCAGAGGTCATCAAAGGTCAAAAAGGCTACTTTTTGGCAACACATTTTTTAGTAAAGAACGTTTTACCTAATAAAGATCAGGCAATAATTTTGTCATCATCGTGTTCGTCTCGTCAAGGCGTTTTGAGTCATATTCATGTTAACCAGGTTAAGACAACCATAAAATTTGACCTCATCAGGTCAAGTTCAAGTGGTGACTCAAGTAGGTCATGTACACATTGGGAGACGTGTCTCGACGAGACAAACACATTGGCACCGGTCTCACAAATGCCGGGTTATTTATCTAAGCTCTATCAATTGGATTTGAATCGGATTCGATCGGAAAGTTTGGCTTCGAATGGAACTATCTTCATGCTATCGAGAGTTAATGACAAATTATTGTTGACCTCGGATGACCTCATCTGACAAAACTTGCACCTGGGTTATCAAGAATGGTCTATGATAACATGATCCAGGAGGAATCGGACCGATGCGTATCCTCGGATTAGGAAGCATTTGAATATTTTCCCATTGACCTATACTGGGAAGGTCACGAAATTGATCCGACCTTAGATCACCGATATACAAAAATCCAAGGAATAATAAATATAGGAACCTATGACCTTATGAAATCCTGTAAGTTTGAAACCGATCGGACACAAACTGTAACTGTGGTACGACCGCAAACGTTTTGGAGGTGGGGTCACGTGACCTTCCCAGATGCGCTCTCTCAGAAGGTGGGGTCAAAACTGGCCTGATGACCTGACTTGAGATGACCTGAGGTCAAAATTCTCACAACATTTGGGTAATTGATGGCTAACAGCTGTGTCACATTTGGCGGCGCTGCGCGTCGCCGTTTTTCCACTATCCTAGAACAACCTTAGGGGGCGTCTACCCCCCACCCCCGGCACGACGAGGGTTAGCCCTATTTGTAACAGGAGGGGCGGATTCCGCCCCCCCCCCCCCCCGCCCTCACGTCTTTCGCAGATATCTCCAGAACGGCTGGGAGCAAGCCCATGACATTTTGGGACTTTTTTTATAAATAACATATGGAGTCAAAATTTTGAGTTCTTAACCTGAACAGAGGCGGTTCCAGGGCACAGTTTTGGGTGGGTTCGGCGGCGACATTTGGCGATAATACGGAAATGCGATATTCACGGTTTCTTCCTAACTGCCTCAAGTATGAAGGAGTTACATCGGTTTACGGTGATTGCAACAAGTGCAAATTAGTTGATGTTAATTAAATATCATAAAAATTGAATGGCAGAGGCGGTTTCAGGGGCTTGAAAAAGGGGAGGGGGGTTCCAGGAAGTATTCAATGCTTGGCGGGAAGCCAATAGAGCAATGTAAGGGGCATTTATAGCTATCAAGATGTAAGAGATAGATTCTCCTTCCATTATTTGCATAATGTATTACATACAGGTCCTGTGGATGGAGGTATCCGTGGAGAGGCTACGGCAGCAGCTTGGCAGCATGCAGCAGCCAGTGCTCGATCTCGAGGGCCACATGGAGCAGCAGCGCATTGAGGTCGACGCGCTGCGCTCCGCTGTCGGCCAGAGGGACGCCAGGATCTCAGGATGTCAGGATCTCAGGACGCCAGGATCTCAGGATGTCAGGATCTCTGAGCTGGGGGGGGGGGGGGGGCGGTGATAGAACTGGAGACGGACAGGAATCGACAGGAATCGACCGTTCCTCATCTGTGATGGGCCGGGCGTTCCTCCTCCTCCCGACCGGGACCCATGGACGGAGAACGTAGCGGAGACAGCGGTAAAGACGGTGCGCAAATACTTGCCGGACATTGAGGTGAGAACAGATGACATTGTTCAGTCGTATCGTGTGGGGAGGGGGAAAATAATCGTTTGCAAGTTAGCGGCCGTGGACCAGAGCAGCATCCGAGAGCGCATCTGCCAGAAACGTGCCACGTTAGGGAAGGACGAGAACGGTTGCCGGCGGGACAGAAACGACCAACTTTACATCAACGAGAGATTGTGCGCTGCGGCGGAGGCAGCATGTGCCAGGCTGCGCAAAGCGAAACGAGAGCGTGTCATTCAGTGTTTTCACGCGACAGGGGCATGTTTTTTGTTCGGATATTTGAACATGGTCAGATTACGAGAGTGCAAGACTGGAATAATCTAAATGACATTCTTCGCAACAATCAAGCTCAGAAGGGTTGGGTCTCCTTTTAGACAGTGTTTGTTGTGTGCATTGCTCGTCTACGCACTTTCAGTTTATATCGTTCTTAGTTTATCGTGTCCCGGATTGGTTTATTTGCGGTTGTATGGCACCCTGCTATCGGGTGCGTTTCGGTGCCCCCGATGTTGCTCGGCCTGAGACCGCCTCTGTGTTGGACCGCCGACCCCGGCCGTCAGCTGATCCCTGGAATGTCCCAGCGGTCACCAGGCCTGGTGGGCTGGTCGTGGGCGCCGGTGCGTGCGTACCTGAACCACCGTGGGAATGTTTGACTGACGGGGTGGTTTTGACTGGGACTGGCTGTGACGGTATCGCATCCGCACGGCCTTTTGGGCCCGCGGAGCGATTTCTGTTGAGGTGTACCACTAACGCAACTTTCGTAGACTGGCCGCCGTCTCCGCAGCATGAGTATGTATCGAATGGGATATGTTCCAGTTTTGTTTTTGTTTGTTTTTTAATATATAGTCATGGCTGAATTAAAACTTGTCTCATTTAACGTACGGGGGCAGAGAACTTAACGACGCGCCACATTTCATTGTCTGCATACAATGTATCCAAATCACATCGCGGTATTGCAGGAAACACACTCAATGGCATCAGATGACAAAGTTTGGAGGGCTGAATGGGGCGGAGATCTATGGGTAATGAATCTGGAGTGGCCGTGTTGTTGTCTGGAGTGGCCGTGTCTTTGTCTGCATGCTTTTCGGTAGTCAGCTCGTATTGTGATGGTGATGGGCGACTTGTTGTCGCGAACTTGCAGGTTGAGACAATCCGCTTAAAGTTGTTTGCGGTTTACGCACCCACAAAGGGTCATGGCAGGGCTCAGATCAGATTTTATGAAAATATCTGTGAGAAGCTGGAGGCTCTGTCTGTGGACGAATGGAAATTTGTTGTGATATGTGGGGATTGTAACGTGCATCTGAGTAAGCTTGATATCACTGCACCTCGGTTCCGTCTCACCCAGGCTGCCAAAGCCCTAGCGCTTATCTTAACAGATTTTCGTTTAGTGGATGTGTGGAGGGAATGGCACCCCGACACTGTTCAGTACACATGGCGACGCCTGGAGCCAGTGCAACAGTCACGAATTGATTACGTATTTATCAGCAAATACCTAGTTAAAAATCACATGGTAAAAACTCAAGTGTTGATATTCAGCCCGGAGTCTTGAGCGACCAGTGTCGTAGTTTTTGTAGTACGTTCAATTTCTTCTAAGAAAGGTCCAGGGCTATGGCGCTTTAATAATTTGTTATTGGAGGATAGTGAGTTTGTTTTGGAGGCTGGCTAGGGAAAAGATGGATCAGACATGTAGGGAACAGGGCATGTATGAGTCTGTCCATGACTTGGGCTTAAGATTAGAGATGGTGTCCGCTCAAGTAAGGGTTATAGCTGCGCGGGAAGGCAATGCTATTGCTAAAATGAGGAAAGTCAAAATAGCTAAGGCTGTTGAAGCAAAAGATGCATTAGAGAGGGAGCTTACCAGCAATCCGTCCACAGAGGTTGCATTAGAATGTAAGCGGGTAACAAAGGTTTTGAATGATATTCAGGAAGAGAATGGGAGGCGAGCCATTTTTTTCCGGAGCCAGGTGGTTTGAACAGGCCCACTAGATACTTTTTCGGACTTTGCGATAAAAGGGATGTAAACAAATATATAGCAGTTTTGCAGACAGGTACTGGGAAAATTGTAACAGAATGCAAAGACATATTGAGACTATGTAAAGAACATTATGAACAGGTGTATGAGTCCGACGTCGGAGGTAGGAGGTCAAGTGTTAATGCGCTTAATGGTGCGAATGAATTTAACTGGCCAGTAAGTCGGCAGTTGAGTGACTCCGACAAGACATCATGTGAAGGGCATATAACGAATGACGAGTGCAAACATGCCCTTAAGGCTATGCTTAACAACAAAACAACTTCAGTTTATGGATTTTCTCAAGAATGTTTTCTCTTCTTATGGGACGACCTCGGTAGTTTAATTGTGGAATATATAAACCAAGCGAGAGAAAAGGGCCAGTTCTTTGTGACACAGCGTATACGTGATAACGTTAATCCCAAAGAAGGGTGATTAGACCATGCTGAAGAACAAACGTGCGATTTGTCTTTTGGACACAGTATACAAAATTGTGGCCAAGGTTTTGGCTAATCGTCTTGCGCGAGTTATGCATTGTTTGGTATCTGAGGACCAAACGGGTGCCATAAAAAAAACATATATTGGGACCAATCTACGAACAATAGCGGATGTAATCGATTTATGTGAAAAGGAAAGTGAGGAGGGCATTTTAATGGCATTATATTTTAAAGATGCGTTTAACGCAGTAGAACATTCATTTGTGTGTGAAACGTTAAAACGATTTAACTTCGGAGATGATTGTATCGGGTCGGTTAGTTTGTTGCATAGTAATTCAGAATTAGCTGTTATCAACAATGGGTATACGTCAGGCTGGTTTAAACCCTCTAGAGGATTGCAACAAAACTTTAGAGGATTGCAACAAATTGGTCCTGTCTCAGGACCAATTTTTCCACTTGTGGTCGAAATTTTGTGTTAAGCATTCGAGCCTGTAATGATATTCAAAGAGTTCGCTGGAAAAATGAGGCATACATTTTAACTCAGTATTGTGATGATACAACCGTGTTTGTAAGAGATCATGCATCTGCCAAGCGTGTTCGATGCATGGTTCAGGACTTTGGGAAAGTATCGGGCTTAGCATTTAATTTAGACAAGTGTAATTGCATGTGGTTAGGGAAATGTAAACTTTCTGAACAGCCGAAATTTGAAAGGCGTCCAGTATCAGCAGTTAAAATACTTGGTGTGTGGTTTAGTGCGACACACGATTGCTGTGCGGATAACGTGGATCCGATCATTAATACAATTAAGCGTACGTTAGCTACATGGTCTCAGATGGACCTTACAATAAAGGGAAGGATAACTATTGCCAAATCTCTTGTATTATCGCAGTTGACATACCTCATGGCAGCGAGTCGTATTGACAATGCGCACATTGAAGATGTACAAAACTCATTACCGAGCGGGCGCGAAGCGCCCGTGAGGTTTCTCGTCAACTTACTAGACAAATTTACCTTTGACCCGGCCCGACCCGGACCGACCCGGCCATACAGACGCTTTTCGGAAGCTAATAACTTTGCAACCACTGCTCCGACTGATATTGGGTCTTCACCTTTGGATAGGTCCATCAAATCAATTTTGTTTTTGGTATGGTGCGTTCTGATAGATGTGGTACCACAGCGCGTGGCAGTTGGCAAACGCGAACATCGAAATGAACAAAATACCTTGCTAAAATGATTCTTGATTACAAAAATGGCTGTATTATTCTAAGCATTGATTTATACGCTGAAGCATGCAGCGCTCAGGACGCACTCCCTTTTGGCAGATTTGGAAAGGAGATCATGAACAATTTAATACAACTGAATTTTTATGTTGGCATGCCTTGCGGCCTGGCAATTTTTATGGAGGACTAAAATGACTGTTACTACCACGTGTGCTACCTTACCGTTTCATATTTCAAACCTGTTCTAGCTTTACCAGAGCGCGCTCGCTCGGTCATCGCCCAAAAAGGCGTTTTACTAGTTATTAAATTTATTTGGAGGGGAAGACCACTGAAAGTAGCGAAAGGGGTGCTAGTGTTTTATAGTGTTCTTATAGTGTGTATAATGTTTATTAGCGAAGGGGGCTTGAATGCTCCGAACCTGCAAATGATATAAGGCGCAAAGGGTTGCGTGGCTCACGCGAATGATGCAACATCCAGAGCTTACCTTTGTTTAAGTGTTTCTTCAAAGACTAAAGGTCACCGCATTTAATTATGTTTTGAGGTCCCATTGCAGCGATTGCTGGGTTAAAAAAAATGAATTTGGCGCCTGGAAATGCTGGCTTGGTACGGAGAGATTGTTCCGCGCAAGGAACCCAGTAGTGGTAAAGAGGTGCGTATAGAGGTGGTAAAGAGGTGGTAAAGAGGTGGTAAAGAGGTGCGTAAAGGTGGTAAAGAGGTGGTAAAGAGGTGGTAAAGAGGTGGTAAAGAGGTGGTAACGAGGTGCGTAAAGGTGGTAAAGAGGTGGTAAAGAGGTGGTAAAGAGGTGGTAAAGAGGTGGTAAAGAGGTGGTAAAGAGGTGCGTAAAGAGGTACGTAAAGAGGTGGTAAAGAGGTGCGTAAAGAGGTGCGTAAAGAGGTGGTAAAGAGGTGGTAAAGAGGTGGTAAAGGTGCGTATACAGCTAATCTGGAATAATTAAGCGATTCGAGTCGGAGGAAAACCCGTGCGTTATAGTGGGCTCGCTGAACAGGGGTAAGCTTTATCGACGAGCTTTTGGATGACAACGGGCGAGTGTTAAGATATCAGGAGTTTATGAGCAGGTACCAGTGGCGGATCTACGGTTGGGCAAAATGAGCAATTGCCCCCCCCCCCCAACGAAATATCGGTAGGCAAACGTATGTTTTTGCCACCCCCCCCCCCCCCCCGCCAACAGATCCGGCAGGTTGTGATTTTTGTCCTGGTACAGTGGCGGATAAATCTTTCTTCGAAAATACGATTTTATTTTTTAATGTTTACATGGGGAGACAATACAAAAACGCAGTAAGACAACCAAAAAGAACAAAATTGCCGTCCGACCATTTTTAATTTTCTTGAAAAGTTGTGCATTGGGGTTTCAAGGGCGGGAAATTCATTGGTGGTGACCAAAAAATCCAAAAAGTACATTTTCCAAGATACGGCATTCCATATTTTCCCAAGTTCACTATGCAGGCCTAATTTTGACGACTCCGAGACTAAAAAAAACGATTTTGATAAACTTTTTTTTGTTTGGATCAGGATTAGTCGAAGAACAATTTGGCATTCACGGAGTTTATATTTTTGTTTTTGTCACGTGATTTCGTGACCTGCTTTTTGCGCCGTGATTTTGACCTGTTGGAAACTGAAATTAACATTTCTGTCTGATGAAAATTTGAGCTTCATTGATGTCCTTTCGTATACAAAATATAAAAAGTGGGGTTCGACCTGGAAAAATAATTTTTGAGTCTTGCAATGCTGACATAATACGCTGTTCTGGCACCTGTCCGTCGATAACTTCGCATCTACTTGATATACGCTTTCGAGACAAAGTCCAAAATGACTCCTGACGACGAAACCTCTAGGTTCGTGCATGTTACACCGACATCAGGTCACCATATGACCTGCGAGGCCAATACAACGTAACGTACCCAAACAGCGTATTGTGTGCATTGCAAGTCTCAAAAGTAGTTTTTATAGGTCGAACCCCACTTTTTATATTTTGTATACGAAAGAACATATCAATGGAACTCAAATCGTCATCAGACGAGAAAAAAAAAATCAGTTTCCAACAGGTCAAGGTCACGGCGCAAAATGTAGGTCACGAGGTCACGTGACAAAATGAAAATATAAAATCCGAGATTGCCAAATTGTTCGTTGACAAAAAAATGAAATCCAATCCAATCCCGATCCAAACAGTGCAAAAATCGAAATCGCTTCCTTAGTCTCGGAGTTTGTCAAAATTAGGCCTGCACAGTGAACTTGGGAAATTTTCGGAAGGCCTTATCTTGTTTTTTTTCTTCTCACCACCAATGAATTCCCCGCCCTTGAAACCCCCAGTGCACAACTTCTCAAGAAAATTAAAAATGGTCGGAAGGCAAATTTGAAAACAAAAATGGTTGTCTTACTGTGGAAGTCTCCAAAAGTAGGTTTTACAGGTCAAACCCCACTTTGGTATTTCTTTTTTTTATACGAAAGTACATCAATAAAACTCAAATCGTCATCAGACGAAAATGTGATTTTCAGTTTCCAACAGGTCAAGGTCACGGCACAACATGTAGGTCACGAGGTCACGTGACAAAAAAAAATGAAAATCCGTGATGGCCAAATTGTTCTTCGACTAATCCTGATCCAAGCATTTTTTTCTTCAAAATCGTTTTTGTTTTTGTTTCGGAGTTATTGGTCGTCAAATTTAGGCCTGAATTTGGGAAAATACGGAAGACCGTATTTTTGAAAATGTTTGGGGGGGAATTTTTGGTCACCACCAATGAATTCCCCGCCCTCGAAACCCCAAATGCACAACTTTTCAAGAACATAAAAAATGGTCAGACGGCACCCACCGGTTGTCTTACTGTGGAGTGTCTTAGGTCAGATCACGTGATTTTATCACGGGGCCATTTAAAATTCGGAATTTGTTTCTTGCCAGAATCGACTTCGATATATTGGCCTTCGATGGTAAGAAATTGGAGATAGGTTATTCCTATATTTTTTAAGTTTTTTTAAATCATGGTCTTTGGTAATAATTTTGCACATAATTATTGTGCTAGTGAGCTTAACTCAACGGCATTATATCTGTCTCGTCGAGCTGCATTCGATGATGCATAGCATGACCCCCGCAGGTCACTCCATGACCTCAAGGTCACGCCCCCTGAGGTTGATTTCCCAAATGACCTGACTTGATTATACAATAGATAATTTGTTGACATTTTTCGTTTTATTTCGCACAATTGAGCGTTTTTTGTTCTCTGGAAGACACTTTTAGCTATTTTTATAACATTCTCGGCCTGGAAATAGAGAGGAGAGACATTTCTATCTTGAGGACCCACAGACGCCTCTATCGGCGAAATATTTCATTATGCCGTCATGTGATCTTGATCACTGAGCGAAATAGGTTGGCACGTGATTCATAGGGCCTGCACCTTCCTATTCCACCTAAGAAAAATCACGAATTTTAACTGAGAACATAACGAAATCACGTGGCCTGACCTTAGGTCACATGCCAAAATTTCGACACTTTTCCATTCGAGTTCTCACACAAGATTGCATTACATTAATTTGTGGTTCATGGCGATTCTGATGATACATAGTTATATATCTATATCTATATCTATATCTATATCTATATCTATATCTATATCTATATCTATATCTATATCTATATCTATATCTATATCTATATCTATATCTATATCTATATCTATATCTATATATATATATATATATATATATATATATATATATATATATATATATATATATATATATATATATATATATATATATATATATATATATATATATATATATATATATATATATATATATATATATATATCATTCGAATTATTTATAGGATTTATCCCAATATATACGGACGGGGCTGAAAATTTTACAGCGTGAATGTACGGGCCAGATAACCACAGACACCTAGTTCAATCGAAATGTGAGAAGTAGGATGTTATAGTTTGGTCGATCCGACGTGGACTGCACCGGATGACCTCTGGTCACGTGACCTTGAGGTCACAGAGCGACTACAGGGTTGATGTATATAATTGAAAGCAGGTCGACGAGATATCCAAGCATAATGCTGTTTAATTGAGCTCTCTAGCACAATTACGTGCGAAGTTATTACCAAAGACGCGCTGGAAACCATTATTTTTTTCCAAATACAAAATATAAATATATTTAGAAGAAAACAAAACTATCACAATTTTTTCAACTTCGAAGGTTTATGTATCGATGTCTATTCTGGCATAGAAAAAAGTCCGAATTTTACAAGATCACATTATAAAATCACGTGATTTGACCTGAGATCACGTGTTGAAATAGCAAAACTTCCGAATTTCTAAAAATGATTACATCATAATAATTAATATATTGTTCCTGATGATTCTGGTGATTAACGAGCGGGCGCAAAGCGCCCGTGAGGTTTCTCGTCAACTTACTAGACAAATTTACATTTGACCTGGCCCGAACCGGGCCGACACGGCCGTGCAGACGCTTTTCGGAGGCTAATAACTTTGCAACCACTGCTCCGATCGAGATCGGGTTTTAACCATTGGATAGGTCCATCAAATCAATTTTGTGTTTGGTATAGTGCGTTCTGATAGGCGTGGTACCAGAGCGCGTGGCAGTTGGCACACGCAAACGTCGAAATGAACAAAATAATTATTGATCAAAAATGGCTTTATTAAACTAAGCATTAATTTATACGATGAAGCATGCAGCGCGCAGGACGTACTCCCTTTTGGCGGATTCGAGAAAGGAGATGATGAACAATTTAATACAACTTAATTTTTATGTTGGCATGCATTGAGGCCTGGCAATTTATTATGGAGGATTAAAAGGACTAAAAGGACTATGTGTTACTACCACGTGTGCTCCCTTATCGTTTCATATTTCAAACCTGTTTTACCTTTACCAGAGCGCGCCCGCTCGGTCATCGCCCACAAAGGCGTTTTACTGGTATATAGGTTTATATGACTCGCATGATAACCGAGCGGGCGCGAAGCGCCCGTGAGGTTTCTCGTCAACTTACTAGATACATTTACATTTGACCCGGCCCGAACCGGCCGTACATACGCTTTTCGGAAGCTAATAACTTCTCAACCACTGCTCCGATTGAGATCGGCTTTTCACCATTGGATAAGACCATCAAATCAATTTGGATTTTTGTATGGTGCGTTCTGATAGGGGTGGTACCATAGCGCGTGGCACATGCAAACGTCGAAATGAACAAAACATATTATTGATCAAAAATGGCTCGATTTATCTAAGCACCAGTAAAACGCCTTTTTGGGCGATGACCGAGCGAGCGCGGTCTGGTAAAGCTTAAACAGGTTTGAAATATGAAACGGTATGAAACGGTAAGGGAGCATACGTGGTAGTAACACAGCTATTTTAGTCCTCCATAAAAATTGCCAGGCCTCAATGCATGCCAACATAAAAATTAAGTTGCATTAAATTGTTCATGATCTCCTTTCTCAAATCCGCCAAAAGGGAGTACGTCCTGAGCGCTGCATGCTTCAGCGTATAAATTGATGCTTATAATAATGCAGCCATTTTTGATCCAGAATAATTTTTGCAAGGTTTTTAGTTCATTTCGCCGTTCGCGTGTGCCAACTGCCACGCGCTGTGGTACCACTATCAGAACGCACCATACCAAAAACAAAATTGATTTGATGGAACTATCAAATGGTGAAAACTCAATCTCAATCGGAGCAGTGGTTGCTAAGTTATTAGCTTCCGAAAAGCGTCTGTATGGCCGGGTCGGGCAGGGTCAAATGTTAATTTGTCTAGTAAGTTGACGAGGAACGTCACGGGCGCTTCGCGCCCGCTCGGTAATTAATTTATACGATGAAGTATGCAGCGCTCAGGACGTACTCTCTTTTGGCGGATTCGAGAAAGGAGATCATGACAAATGTAATACAACTTATTTTGTATGTAGTTTGTCCCAGGGAAGCAACAGATACCGCTCGGTTACCGCCGATTAAGGCGTTTTACTGGTTTAGATTGGAGATATTGTCCGCTGAGAATTTGGGTTTTGCTTGACATTACAAAGTTGCCCGAGGCTGTAACTCGAAAACCATTTGACGGACGAGGCTGCAAAAATTCACAGCGTGAATCAACAGCCCAGATAACCCCAGACACGTAGTTTGATCGAAATATGAGATGTAGTGTGTTATTTAGAGATTGTTTTGGTCGATCTGTTTTGGAATACCCCAATTGCCCCCCCCCCCTCCAACGAAAAATCGGTAGGCAAATGCATATCCCCAAACCGTCCCGGGGGTTGTGATTTTTGCTCCGGGAAAGCGATATTTACCCCCCTCCTCCGCTCAACGAAACTTTCGTACTGACGCTCCCCCCCACCCCCTCCTCCCCACGTTCAAAAACCTTTCTCGCTGACGATCCGGCGCCACTCCTCCCCTCCCCCCCTCCTCGGTCAACAACTTTTCGCTGACGAAACTGAGCCAAATTCCCCCCCCCCCCCCCCCCCAACTCGAAACCTAGATCCGCTACTGGCAGGTACCAGCCCCGGCACGTTGACCCATTAAAGGGAGTGTGCCTACTGTTTTGAACTGTCAAAATTATTTTTCCTACAATAAGTAGCTATTGTTGTGATGGTTGGATACGATGAAATTCACATCTGGAGCCCCTTTAGTTGAATTTTCACTTATATTGTTTTCGATTATTTTTCGTTTCGATATCGAAAAAACGATTCCCACTACGGTGAAGGTAATCAGAGGTAACACATTGTTACGTGAACGACGCACCTAAGACAAGCATGATGCATGCAAGCATGATGGCCGCCCAGGCTCTGTTGTTCGGCAGCTGCTATCAGCGCGCACGAGCTGTTTGTTCGAATTGCTATTGGCCGGCGATAACGATATGCTATCAGTGTAATCGATAGTTGCAGTGCTTTTAGTAGTGGGAAGCCATCTGGAGTCTACCCGATAACTTTTTGCTCCCAAGCAAATTCCTTGGAGTCTTCGAATATCTCAGCAACTAGGGTGAATCTGGAGAAATTAAGTAATGGCTCAATTCAGAAAATTGTGTTCTATAGACCAGTGTCAATAACCCCAACTAAGCGATGTGAGTAGGCACACTCCCTTTAACGTACATTGGTTGGTGTCGAGCTATTCCCCCACGATGGAAAGCCTTAGCGGCTGGTAGCGCAACATTAGCTGCAGAGGAGAAGGCTTCATCGGTTCAGATATACTATCAAAATAAAGTAGTTGCACTAGACATCCTAAGAACGCGACATTTATACGCATTACAACGGTCGGATTTGACGCCTACCGCGCAGCACCGATGGGTAGCTGACGGGATCGATTTTGGTGACTGTTGGCGGCTCGCACGTGTCGACTCGCACTGCTGGTCGACGGCTCGCACGCCCGGCCGGTGGCGAGGGGGCGCCGCTTCGCGAACGGGAGCCGCTGAAAAACGCGAGGCGGGCGGGGGCCGCGGGTGGGCCCAATCGGGCTAATGGCCCAATCGGGCTGATGGGCCCAATCGGACTGATGGCCCAATCGGGCTGATGGGCCCAATCGGGCTGATGGCCCAATCGGGCTGATAGGCCCAATCGGGCTGATAGGCACCGATGAGGATTTTGATGTTGTATGGATGATGGAATGTTGGTTTGTTTTTAAGTGTGTTGTATGTAAAAATGATAAGTGTAAAAAAAGTTCAGTAAGGTGGAGAAGATTATCTTCTCTTCGAGCGACAATGACCGAGCTCCGGATGGAGGTGCTGATCATGTGCGAAACCCACCGAGACCTAATGCCATCCGTCAGCGAAGTGGTTGACTTCTTTGCGCGATCGGGAAGTCGCCGGCTAGATTTCAGGCTGCCGCTGTAAGCAGGTAAACAACCCTGAATGCTCGGAGTTTTTTGTTGTTGCCCTAAACTGTATTGCAGAAATATGATAAATGCAGCGTTCATAGTAGTGCTATTGGTTACTTCATCTGCCCGTGTCGTGTCTATATGCCCGGCGCCCGCCAAGATGCGCAAATGACCTCGAGGTCCGGGAGCAGGGATATATTTTCGTCAATAACCTGGCAACGGAAGTTGATCATCCTATCCGTATGCGGTGCATAGATGAGTAGCTAACGTTTCTTGAAATGCATGTTGAATTTCACGCCATGATCGGGTCATCTGTATTATTGTTTTGAATGGCGGAATTGCGACTGGTTCGATCATGTTTGACGTGCTCGCCTTCAGCTCTTTTTTATTGGAGCGCAACATCTAACAACGACAAACATTTGTGCAGTGAAATGCGTATGTATTTTTCAGGTCGGATCCTCCCCTCGGTTTACTATCCGAGATTAGGAGCTGGGAATTCTGAATAAAACTACCATTTATTTGATGTTCTGTTCTAAAAATGGGCTAAGTTCTGTTTACATTTTTTCCACTAACATTTGTTTTCCTTGACCGAAAAAAAAAATATAAGATGCTCTTGTTTTTTTGGGGGCAAGCGTCGCCGAACCTTGTAGCAAAAAGTAGTTGGCCCCGAAGACGAACAGATGGATACGCCCTTGAGAAAGGCTTGATTCAGCACACATTTGTCAAGTTTTTTCCTTGCAGTCTGGAACCAAAACATAGGCCCAGCTGACAATTGACATAGTTTTGCTCATAGTTTTGATGGTGATTAGTGACATAGTTTTGTAAGGCGTCGTGTAATGTCGAAACAATACAAACTGAAGCGGACTTTTTTCGATATCCCTAAAGCTATTAAAAAAGAAAATAAAAAATCGAAAAGCTATTAAAAAACACCAAAATATCAAAATAAAGAAATCATTAGAAATCGTGTGGTTGCAAAATAAAGTGGCCCAGATCTGGGAAGAGGTTCGAAATTGGGGTAGGTAAGGTCCGCTAAAAACGCCCTCTCCCCCCCCCCCCCCCAGAGGGCCGGCTGGATCCGCCCTTGGTGGAGTAGCGGTGCGTCGAAACAGTTTTGAATTGCCTTCTCTTGTCGGCAATCCTGTCCAGTTTAGGGCTTGTCAATTCTAGGCAGAGCGAACAGCATGGTTTTATTTGTATATTAATATGGATGTCTCCTACTCTTCCAATTTAGCTATTTTACATGTTCCTGTGGAATTGTCTGCGGCAGACTTCACTGGCTTCTCATTCAAAGCCTACAGACTCTCCACACCCTGCATTTGCAGTGTGATTTCGGATTAGTGACGCGCTGACGCTAGAAGCGCTTTGAATTTGGCCGATGTGTGATGTGATTGTTTCCCACATCCGTCCGGTAATTAATTCAGTCTCTATTCACCGCGTTTAAATCCAGAGCGCTTCCGCTTAATCGGGGCGGGGGAGGATATACCCGGGAGTCGACAACACGTTAAATTATCACGCCTGCAGTGCTGCCGAGCAACAAAGTGGAAGCTGCATTTCACCAAAGAGCATTTATGTGTTTCCGCGAAATGCGATCTGTGTTTGATGTCTCGGCTGGAGGTCGGGTTTTGATGTAGCGCAACATGGGTGCCTGTAACTCTGCCAGTGTTTATACTGTAACTCTGCCAGTGTCTATAATGTAACTCTGCCAGTGTCTATGCTGTAACTCTGCCAGTGTTTATACTGTAACTCTGCCAGTGTTTATAATGTAACTCTGCCAGTGTCTATAATGTAACTCTGCCAGTGTCTATGCTGTAACTCTGCCAGTGTTTATACTGTAACTCTGCCAGTGTTTATACTGTAACCCTGCCAGTGTCTATAATGTAACTATGCCAGTGTCTATACTGTAACTCTGCCAGTGTTTATACTGTAACTCTGCCAGTGTTTATACTGTAACTTTGCCAGTGTTTATACTGTAACTCTGCCAGTGTCTACAGTAACAGTGTGTACGACAGGTGATCGGAACGATATGTCGCTGATGACTGGCCGAAGAGGAACCACTGAGTCTGTGACAAGTGGCCTCTCCTTGCTATTCAGCATCAACAAATGTCACAAAAGAAAACACCCCATGTTGACTGATGTATTTGTAAAAATACTCAGAACTTGTTATCTCTTCCTCGGTGTAAACTGTAAACAAATTAGAAGTTCGAATTCAAGCCAATCAACGCACACTTCTAAGAAACTATTGAGTATTTGCTTATCATCTTGCGTCGTTCTGTACCTAATACATTGTAAGACAGAGAACTATCCACGCCAAATGCAGTCATTTTTTTCGACGACGGCGCGAAGGATTGTGTAGGTATGGGGGTATAAATTAGGCACAAGATCGCATTATGTGGACATTTTGCGGAACCATGAAAAAGGAAACGCCGAAATGTGCGTGAACTTCTGAGATACACCAGCTGTTCGATCTCGTGCCTAATTTATACCCCCATACCTACACAATCCTTCGCGCCGTCGTCGAAAAAAATGACTGCATTTGGCGTGGATAGTTCTCTGTCTTACAATGTATTAGGTACAGAACGACGCAAGATGATAAGCAAATACTCACTAGTTTCTTAGAAGTGTGCGTTGATTGGCTTGAATTCGAACTTCTCATCTTTTTACACCGAGGAAGAGATAAACAAGCAGGGCATATTTTAAGGATTTTCCTTTGCGTCCCAAATTGAGAAAAGGGCACACCCTGTTGTCGGAAAGAACACCCTAGGTAGGCTGAAAAGGGCACTGTGTGCACAGGTGCAGAACAGCAGAACAGCAGTTAGTGGGACAAAATCAACACATTCCGTTAAAATTCCAAGCAGAGGTCATCGGACTTCGCTTTCTTGTGCTCGTCGTTTTAGGACCCTCGCCCTACGGGGGTCCTAAAACGACCCCCCTGAGGTTTTTATTGCATAACTTTTTAGACATACGGCGCATCTTGCTGATATTTGCCATAGCTAAGTATACAACGATTATACGTATGTTGTAAACATTTCATTGAAATTAGTCGAGAAATTTGGGAAATACTGATGTTTTGATGACGTCATGTTGGTGGAAAAACGATAAATGTTTGAAATATCGTAAAGAACAGAGTTTTGAAGCAAATTGCAAAATCAATTAAGCAAAGATATAAAATGTCATTTTCTTTCAAATGGCAATCTCGAATTTCCAAATTTTTGGGTTTTTGATTCCCAAAATGAACAAAAACTGATTTTTTTGAAAAATGAACATAAAATCTCAATTAAAAAAAAACGGAATATTTGTGAGACAACTGTGTATGGACAATACTCAAACCAAATTTCAAAGAAATATCTCTATTTTTGACTGAGTAATGGCTCCCTAAGTGTAAGAAATTCATGACGTCATTTTTTAATAACTTTTCTTGACTTTTTTTACCAGATACGAATAAATAATTACCTTTTCTGTATTTCTGAGACAAAACTGGTCTAGGAATATGTCTTTTTATTTACATTTATCAATTTCTCATTTTTAGGTTTTCTGACAGAGCAAAATCGCTGTTCTGGACGTGGTCGATCGAGGTCATTCACTTGACCTGGAAGGTCACTCGTTGACCCAAACCCTAAAAATTGCATTCCAATTGCATTCCAATTGCATTCCAAATATTCCAAACATGACAGGCAACATGTTGGTTCTTACCGCGTTGCTCTATATTGCTTGGTTTGGAAGTTAACAGGGGGGCTTTTTAGGACCCCCCCCCCCGTAGGGCGAAGGTAAACAAAGCTCCCGTAGGACGAGGGTGAATGCGTAACTCATAATAAACAAGCTTTCCTATGCAAATTACTTCGATTTCTTAAAAACAAAACAGGAAATGTTTTATTTTTCGCTCCTCTAATGGAATCCATCCTCAGAACTTTATTTCGATAGACGGCTTCTACATATGGTAATGATCCTCTAAAAGCCGCCTAGAATAGGCCAGTCGCTAGTGCAGGAAAGGGGCGATGCCATCCCTCGGTTTTTCGTAAATAACTAGCATTTCGTTTGATCTCTTATTGGTAGAGGGTCATCCTACATACCTCCAAATGAGATAGAGGATCACAAGCGGTTCCCGCTTGCTTCGCTGTCCGAAGAGCCGACGTCGTTGGCGTCGGTTGTGCCGTTTTTGGTGATGACGAAAAAATGTGTTCTTTAGATAAAAAATTCATGAAATAAAGTCAAAGGTTCAGTAATTTATTTGGGGTTACACTAAATCGTTCGAAAATTGTATTTATCAACATGTGATCCGTCAAACGGGAGTGCGTTTCAAGCGCAGTATATTCTTCGAGAATAGTTACTTCGGAACCAATATTCGGTGGCCATTGCAAGCTTTACCAACCCGAACTACGCCGACCAAAATAGGTATTACAGCGTTTTATTAAAATTGTATATATATAACTTTCTTGTTTGTAAATACACGTAAATTTTGGGTAGATATTGGTCAGAAATGACTGCGCTTCACAGCTGTATAACTTATATTATTGAACACCCTCAGGTTTTTGCGTCATGGCGCTGTAATCAGGAAGAAATAAAAAATTGTCCAATTATATATCCCAAGTAGATTTAAATGCATAAATACTGATCGGTAAGTTGCAGCTTTACATGCATTATAAAGCCGGTACATTTGTCTACATAATTGCATATGTGTCATCGCTTTAAATGCGATAGGTTCAGAGTTCTGACATTAATCGTGAACACTGAACAACGTTGTAAAACCATAACATTTAAATGATTTCGCTATTTACTTTGCACGTGACACGCGCTGATCGCCAACCCACATTGCATACGCCAGCCGGTTCATTTCTCTACACGCCTGTGTTGATCCCGTGCCGATCGGACTCTAAATTATCGAGATATCGACCTGGGGTTGCATCCATGCTTTTCCGTTGGTTTTCGCATTTAACCCGCCATTGGCTGGGGGGGGGGGGCGCTTTTGCACCCTTCCCCTCCCCCTCCCTTGACGAAATTTCCCAATAGCTCACAAAATAATAGCGCTATCGACGTGAAACTTCAGGTACCTTCTCCTACATCAATTATACGTCTTCTGTGCGAAAAGGAAGAAATTTCGTCGATTTTTTTTTTACAAAAAAATATATATCGAATTTAGTGACGTCACTACATTCACCCACCCCCACCCCCACCCACACCCACACCCACACCCACACCCACACCCCCACCCCCACCCCCACGCCCACGCCAACGCCCACGCCCACGCCCACGCCCACGCCCACGCCCACGCCCACGCCCACGCCCACGCCCACGCCCACGCCCACGCCCACGCCCACGCCCACGCCCACGCCCACGCCCACGCCCACGCCCACGCCCACGCCCACGCCCACGCCCACGCCCACGCCCACGCCCACGCCCACGCCCACGCCCACGCCCACGCCCACGCCCACGCCCACGCCCACGCCCACGCCCACGCCCACGCCCACGCCCACGCCCACGCCCACGCCCACGCCCACGCCCACGCCCACGCCCACGCCCACGCCCACGCCCACGCCCACGCCCACGCCCACGCCCACGCCCACGCCCACGCCCACGCCCACGCCCACGCCCACGCCCACGCCCACGCCCACGCCCACGCCCACGCCCACGCCCACGCCCACGCCCACGCCCACGCCCACGCCCACGCCCACGCCCACGCCCACGCCCACGCCCACGCCCACGCCCACGCCCACGCCCACGCCCACGCCCACGCCCACGCCCACGCCCACGCCCACGCCCACGCCCACGCCCACGCACACGCACACACACACACACACACACACACACACACACACACACACACACACACACACACACACACACACACACACACACACACACACACACACACACACACACACACACACACACGTCACTACGAGTTTGACACAAAAATCAGCTAAAATTTAGCAGGCCTTACAAATGCCATATTTGAAGCAAAATGCAATCGAAAAACATCATAAGATAGCAAATGGCAGGGGCTACAAAATAGCTATCTCGGATTATAAAAAAAAATTGACCCCCAAAAATACAAAGACGATGTTTTTGAAAAAAATGCCCTCAAAATCTACATTTTCAAATATTTTCAAAAACCAGAACATATGTCGAAACAACTACATGTGTACAAACCCCAAACCAAATATAAAAGCAATACCTTTATTTTTTACTGACTTATCGCTCCTTAAGTATGAGAAACTCAGTCGTCCGCTGACCTCGCTCGGGGTCAGACGTGCGGTCGGGAGCTCCGCGCGGCGGTGCGGGCGGCGAGTGGGGGCCGGGCGGGGTGATTGTGCGGCTGTGGTGGATCCTTACATTCAAGATGACCAAAACACGCAAGGCGAATTCTCCACTGCAGCCTAATGCCCAGGCTCCACTATGGGTGGAAAGTACGCACGGTTTTTGCAAGTTTGCGTCTTTTGCGTACCGTTTTTTTTACACCGTCCGGGATTTGCGTAGTATAGTGTTGAAATGGTAATGAGACTGATTCTTTTGATGAATACGCATCAGTGCTGGAGTACTCAGGCTTAAAAGTAGTCAGGGATTGCACGTGGGTCAACACTCAATAGTTTAGGCTCCAGAGGTTACGATGGCATTTTCTTTAACACAAAATCGTGAATAACTTTGTATCGGTTGAACATAGAGCAATAATTTTGACACCATCGTGATACATACCACAAGGTAGGTCCTATAAAGGCAAATGCAAATATTCCTTAAATTATATGTTAACTAGAGCATGGAGCTAATCAGCTAACTCACCAATGCTATCAGGGGTGAAACTTTGTATGCTTTTGAGGATGCACTTGCACCCCCAATGTTTAATTTTGCATCCCTAATGTTCCTTTTGCATCCCCAATGTTTATTTGCTAAGGAGGCCCCCTTACAAAAAAAGAGGCCTCTAGGGAGGACAGGAGGCCCTTCTGTGCTTGAAGGAGGCCCTCTGTTGTTAAAGGAGGCCCCTGTGCTTAAAGGAGGCCCATCTGTGCTTAAAGGAGGCCCCTTGTGCTTAAAGGAGGTCCCTTGTGCTTGAAGGAGACCCACTGTGCTCGAAGGAGGCTCTCTGTACTTAAGGGAGACCCTCTGTGCTTAAAGGAGGCCCCCTGTGCTTAAAGGAGGCCCATCTGTGTTAAAGGAGGCCCACTGCGCTGAAAGGAGCCCCCTGTGCTTGAAGGAGGTCCTCTGTGCTTGCGCTTAAAGAGGCCCCCTGTGCTGGAAGGAGGCGTCTATGTGCTTGAAAGAGTCCTATATGCGCTTAAAAGAGGCCCCCTGTGCTTGAAGGAGGCCCCTCTGCACGTGTTTACAGGAGGTCCTTCTGTGATTAAAGGAGCCCCTGTGCTTAAAGGAGGCCCCTATGGGCTTCAAGGAGGCCCCATGTGCTTGAAGGAGGCCCCTCTGTGCTTGAAGGAGGCCCCCTATGCTTGAAGGAGGCCCCTCTGCGCTTAAAGGAGGCCCCCTGTGCTTAAAGGAGGTCCTTCTGTGTTTAAATGAGGCCACTCTGTGCTTAAAAGAGGCCCTCTGTGCTGAACCCGCGCCCCGGTGGGCCTCTGTGACAACTTCGCCCTGGTGGGGGGCCAAATTAACCCCCGCCCTCTCATTCGAAAAGTAAAAGGGATAGAAAGACGCGGAAAAAGCATTCAAAATCTCTTGACAAGGGCATTCGAAGTTACGTCAAGTATTATTTGGCTCAGGTGAATATTGAGGTCACCAGAGGTCATCCAAGGTAAGATATTCCAGTTTTAGGACTTCGCTTCGAACACCCCCAAATGTATCGGTAAATATGATAGCTGAGAGCAAACGGAGAAAAGGAATCGAAACCTGTTGAAAAATGAGAAAAAAAATACATTTGTGTCCTCAAATTTTAGCTCAGGTCAATAGTTTAGACTCCAGAGGTCACCAAAGGTCACGAGGGCATTTTCCCACACAAAAAAAGTCGTGAATAAATTTGTATCGGATAAACATAGAGCAATACTTTTAACACCAACGTATTGTTCTCGTCAAGGCACTTCGAAACATCAATTGTGACCTGGTTAGGTCAACTTCAAAATTTAACCTCAGGTCAAGGTCATTTGGTGACCCAGGTAAGTTTACAGCAACAAAGACCCCTGTTGATCAGTTTTGTCCGCCCCTGTTGGGAGAGCGCTGGGCTTCTGACCTCACCCGGTAGTGGCAGCCCGGGCTCGAGTCGCTTCGGCGCTCGCTATTTGCCCCTGCCTGAGATGGCCTGTGGCCGGTGGCAGCGGTCGCACTCAAGGTCAGGTGACGTCAGAGGGCGGGGCGGACCGTGCCCAGGTATGTCGGGCACGTAAAACTTTCGCTTCTGAATTCTGCCGGACGCCAGGAATTGCTTGATCGGGTGAGGGGTCAGGGCCTGCGCAACAAGCTATGCTTAGCGTGGGTCCTGACCTCGGAAATCCATCCATTCAAAAACATTCGGACTAAATTTATTTAAAAAAATACGACAGCTCGATTCTAATGGTTTCTGACCTCATGGCTCATTCAGTCCCTACTCCCTCTTGTACGGCCTTGATTTAGTCCATTTGGTCTAGTTATATCAGCTGAGCTAAGAGGCAAACCGTCCTTGAGCAGTGCCATCTAGGAAATATTATTTAATAATAATAAAAACAAATTTGGTTAAAAATTGTTTAATTTATTTTACGCAAATTAGCAAATCCTAAATATTGTAAGACAACATATATGAATCAATACATGCCGCGCAATGAATTGTACATTTATTTGTTAATAACCAAAACGTCCACTATGGATCTCAGTAGGAACCTTGTCGGATGAACTAATCGCAGGCATTTTACTTCACAAACAAATGGACACGCGTCTAAATATATTGTTTGTGTACTGCGGTGGAAGGCGCTGTACTATTATACTCCGTCTGCCAGCCTCGTGCTGTGCTGCTTCAAATATCCGCCTTGAAGTTTGAACTGTAATGTTTGTCTGTTCTTCGAGCGGAAATTGACCTTCTGTCCACCCTTCTAAATATAGTGCACGCAAGTCGCTGATCGGATAAAATGATGTTTTCCATAGCTTAGTACCTTGAAGGCGCTGTTAGCCCGGCAGTCACTGGGGTATTTGTAGAGACTATCATTTCCGTTCTTTTGACGTTTTTTATTTGATATTTGCGTCAAAACTCGATTTTCTACAATTAAATTAAAATGGACCCGTCCCCGTCTCCCCCCCCCCTATCAAAAATTTGTGGCGCCGGCCCTGATCCAGGCGTCATGTTTTTCCACGATTTGATGTGTCAAACAGGCTAACAGTTGCTCCACTTTATCTTCGATCTCAGTGCAAGGTTGACACGAGGAGCACATTTATGGAAGCATTAGCATAGTATTAACTGAGTAATTCACTCCCTTGATTCGCAGGTGGCATCCACTTGTTAACCCTCGCCTTAGGGGGGGGGGGGGGCCTGACAGCCCCCCCCCCCTGAGGTTTTTCTTGAATAGCTTTTTACACGTGCGGCGCATCTTGCTGAAATTTTTGGTAGCTAAGTTTACAACAATTATACGCATGTTGTAAAAAAAAATTGGTTAAGCAGTTTGGGAGATAATCATGTTTTGATGACGTCATGTTGGTGGAAAAAAGATAAATATTTGAAAAATGGTAGAAAACAGAGTTTTAAAGTAAATTGCAAACGCAATTCACCAAAGATACAAAATGGCATTCTCTTTAAAACGCAATCTCGGATTTAAAAAAAACAGTTTTTGATCCCTAAAATAAAAAACTGTTTTGTTTTTTAAATCCCCACAAATCAAAATTTTCAAAGATGTTAGAAAAATCGAATATATGTAAGAGAACTGAGTATGGACAATACTCATACCAAATTTCAAAGTAATATCTTCATTTTTGACTGAGTGATGGCTCCCTAAAGTGTAAGAAACTGATGACGTCATTTTTTCAAATAACTTTTTTGACTTTTTTGACAAGATACGAACAAATAATTACCTTTCCTGTATTTCTGAGCCAAAACTGGTCTAGGAACATGCCTTTTTATTTACATTTATCAATTTATATTTTGAGGTTTTCTGAGAGCCTGTCGCTGTTCGCTGTTCTGGACGTGGTAATCGCTGTTCGCTGTTCTGTTCGCTGTTCTGTTCGCTGTTCTGTTCGCTGTTCTGTTCGCTTTTCTGGACGCTGGTAAAATCGGTGTTCTGGACGTGGTAAATCCGAGGTCATTCACTTGACCTGGAAGGTCACCCGTTGACCGGAAACCTAAAAATCGCATACTGTTAGATTCCTCGCATGATAGGCAACATGCTGGTTCTTACCGCATTGCTCTAAGTTGCTTGGTTTGGAAATTAACAGGGGGCCTGTCAGCCCCCTCCCCTCACCCCCCCCCCCCCCCCCCCCCCCCCCCCGCAGGACGAAGGTGAAAAAAGCTCCCGTAGGGCGAGGGTTAACACGATGTGGAGAAACGCAAGTGGCTTCCAAAAACGGAGACGGAAAAAAAGAGAAAGAGCTGGCCGCTCAGGCTGCGAAATACCAACAACTGTACAATTGTGCATGTAGCAGACGTTCTATGCTGATGGTTTTTGGTTTTGGCAGTTTTTGGTTCATGCATAAATGACAACCTCATTGTCTATTTTGCTTGCCTTGGTAATACTCAAAGTTGCACGTTCTTGTGGGCATTTTGCAGAGGCTTTACTGATATTACATTTTGCGCATATGAACCATTAGCTCATATCACAAAGAGACATAGCAGTGAACAGAAACAGTTCGTAGGTCATCCACAGGGGCGTCACCACGGATTTTTTTGACTGGGGTGGGGACGCAGTCACAGTCGCAGTCAAAAGCAAAGGGGGCATTCAACACTGGACGTGGTAAAAACAACACTGGACGTGGACGTGGACGTGGTAAGACAGCCGGTGGGTGCCGTCCGACCATTTTTGATTTTCTTTGAAAGTTGTGCATTGGGGGGTTTCAAGGGCGGGGAATTAATTGGTGGTGAGTCATAGAGCCCTTCATTGAATGGGAATCCCGTATAGGAATTGAACGGGATGGAATGGGTGGGAATGGGGCAATTTTTTGGAAATGTAACGGGTTGGAACGGGTTTGGGTCAGAACGTATATTTTTTTTGCACCACAAAAAGTGAAATATGCTGAAATGGTTGGGAATGGGAACCCCATCAATTATGAATCTGAATTGGAACGTGTTTGGGTCTGGCTGAATGAGCTGGAACGGGATGGGGCTGAAGATGTGTCCCTGCATGAAGGACTGGTGACCAAAAAATAAAAATAAACATTTCCAAAATACGGCCTTCCGTATTTTCCCAAGTTCCCAAGTACAGGCCTAATTTTGACGACCAATAACTCCGAGACTAAAAAAAGTTTTTTTGAAAACTTTTAATGTGTCAGGAATAGCAGAAGAACAATTTGGCAATCACGGATTTTCGATTTTTTGTTTTTTGTCACGTGACCTCGTGACCTACTTTTTGCGCCGTGACCTTGACCTCTTGGAAACTGAAATTAATATTTTCGTCTGACGACGAATTGAGTTTCATTGATGTCCTTTCGTATAAAAAGAAGAAGTGGGGTTCGACCTGTAAAAACTACTTTTGGGGACTTCCACAGTAAGAAAACCATTTTTTGTTCTTCAAATTTGCCGTCCGACCATTTGTAATTTTCTTGAAAAGTTGCGTACTGGGCGTTTCAAGGGTGAGGAATTCATTGGTGGTGACCAAAAAAAATCCCCCCCCAAATATATATATATATATATATATATATATATATATATATATATATATATATATATATATATATATATATATATATATATATATATATATATATATATATATATATATATATATATATATATATATATATATATATATATATATATATATATATATATATATATATATATATATATATATATATATATATATATATATATATATATATATATATATATATATATATATATATATATATATATATATATATATATATATATATATATATATATATATATATATATATATATATATATATATATATATTCCAAGATAAGGCCTTCCGAAAATTTCCCAATTTCACTGCGCAGACCTATTTTTGACGACCAATAACTCCGAGACCAAAGAAGCGATTTTGATAAACTTTTTGTTTGGATCGGGATTAGTCAACGAACAATCTGGTAATCTCAGATTTTCGATTTTCATTTTTTTTTTCACGTGACCTCGTGACATTTTGCGCTGTGACATTGACCTGTTGGAAACTGAAATTAAAATTTTCGTCTGATGACGATTTGAGTTCCATCGATGTCCTTTCGTATAAAAATATAAAAAGTTGGGTTTGACCCGTAAAAAGACTACTTTTTTGAGCCTTGCAATGCTGACACAATACGCTGTTTGGGCACGTTACGTTGTATTGGCCTGGCAGGTCATATGGCGACCTTATTTTGGTGTGACAGGCACCAACCGAGAGGTTTCGTCGTCAGGAGTCACTCTGAACTTTGTTTCGAAAGCGTATGTCAAGTAGATGCGAAGTTATCGACAGACAGGTGCCCGAACAGCGTATTATGTCAGTATTACAAGACTGAAAAATAATGTGTACAGGTCGAACCCCATTTTTGTATTTCTTTTATACGAAAGGACATCGATGAAGTTTACATCGTCATCAGACGAAAATGTTAATTTCAGTTTCTAACAGGTCAAGGTCACGGCGCAAAAAGTAGGTCACGAGGTCATGCGATTTTTTTAAAAGAAAATCCGTGATTGCCAAATTGTTCTTCGACCAATCCTGATCCAAACAAAAAAAGTTTTTCAAAATCGCTTTTTATGTTTCGGAGTTTTTTTTTCGTCAAAATTAGGTCGTCAAAATTAGGCCTGCACAGTGAACTTGGGAAAATACGGAAGGCCGTATCTTTTATTTTTTGGGGTCACCACCAATGAATTCCCCGCCCTTGAAACCCCCAGTGCAGAACTTTTCAAGAAAATTAAAAATGGTCGGACGGCAAATGTGAAAATTTGGGTTGTCTTACTTTGTAATGCCCCAAAGGTTGTTAGCCGGGGAGGGGGCGGGGGGGGGGGGGGGGGGGGGAGGGATAGCACGTGAGTGGCAACACATACTTTTCTTAACGTGGCTTACTTGCAGGCATATCAGGGGCGAGGAACTAGGGGAGGCCCCCTGACTACTTGTCAGGAGGCCCCCCTGACAACTTGCTAGGAGGCCTCCGCTACGATTTGCATCCCCAATGTCATTTCCAAAGTTACACCCCTGAATGCTATCCGTGCCAATGTCCTCGTCCGCGCCTTCAAGTGCTGCTGCCCGCACCGGATTGTATCCAAAAATGGCGTATGGAGTCGTTGGCGCGATCGATGCGCGATGGCGTCTTTTCCCTCTTTTGGAGAGTTTGAAACAAATATAGGGAGTGTGGTTATCCCGCTCTTTCTCACAAATACACCTAGATTATACTACTACTCCTTTTGGAGAGCGAAACGCCTCATATCAAACTTCTGTAACCTTCCATTGCTCTATTGAGAGTTCTAAAACATCGGTGATGTGTATACGAACTCCGTTTATTTTTTGTTCGGAGTTTCGAAACCATTGATGTGGTTTCAAAACTCCAATTTATGGTACGTTGTTCTTTTGTGACTGCATTTCATCGCTTACTCCAGATTTAAGAGTTTCATAAATCTTATCCAAAGAGTTTTCCAAAAAGGGAGTGGGAAAACTCGCGGTGGGAGTAAACTTTTTTCTCCGTGTAGGAAATCTTAGTTATTATGGGTACTTTTTAATTATTTATGGTATCTCAAGAGTTATCCAATATTGGTAGGTAGGTAGGTAGGTACATACCTACTTACAATAATACTAGATTTACCATGATATCAGATTTTACAAGACAACAAACAGCACTTTCTCAACTTTGATACAGTTTTATGTAAGATATCTCTTATTTTTTGTTGTGTGTAAAGCCCAGGCTCCACTATGCCTGATCGTTTCGGAAAGTACGCACGGTTTTTGCAAGTTTGCGTCTTTTGCGTACCGTTTTTTGACACCGTCCGGGATTTGCGTAGTATAGTGTTGAAATGGTAATGAGACTGATCCTTTTGATGAATACGCATCAGTGCTTGAGTTCTCAGGCTTAAAAGTAGTCAGGGATTTCACGTGGGTCAATACTCAATAGTTTAGGCTCCAGAGGTTACGATGACATTTTCTTTAACAAAAATATCGTGAATAACTTTGTATCGGTTGAACATGGAGCAATAATTTTGACACCATCGTGTTTGTCTCATCAATGCGCTTCGAAAAATATTAATGGTGTCCTGGTTAGGTCAACTTCAAAATTTGACCTCAGGTCAATGTCATTTGGTGACCCAGGTATGTCATGTTGCATTTGGGGCGATGCATCTGGACGAGACAAACAAATTGGTGCCATTCGCACGTCTCTATCTATATTCTATCAAGAGTGATTGACAATACAGATTGCCGGCAATGCGCCACCAGTGCGCCACCAGTGCCACCAGTGTAGCTCAGTCTCAGACTACGCAATCTTGCAAAAACCGGAAAAAAGTTCGAAACTCTGAACTTGTTTGCGTACTTGCGTACTTGCGTCTTTTGCAGAGTTGCGTACTTCCGTGCTGCGTCTTTTGCAAGTTTGTGTGATATTTCACGCGGTCTTTGCGTACTGTTCCCAGTGTAGCTCAGTCAATGCATTTTCAATCAGCATTTTTATCACTATCACAATCACATTTTTAGACTACGCAAAAGACGCAAACTTGAAAAACCGTGCGTACTTGCGTACTATCACGCATAGTGGAGCCTGGGCTTAACAGACCCGGGCGGGACGCCCGGGTCAGCGCTGCTGGCGCTCGTGAGCAAGATGAGACCAGACAAGAAATAAGAAAATTGCACGAGGAAATCGCTTACCTGAAGCTCCAAATGCGGACAATGGATTATCAGCATGACTGCCTACAGCAGCACTCCAGGTTGGTATGTCTGATCTTCTCGGGACCTGCCATTCCTGTGCCCACCGCCCAAGAGGATACAACGAAGTTATTCGAAAACGTCTCCTGGATCCTGGATTCCGCGGCTCCTGGCTCTGACAGAGATAAACTTTACCGCACGAAAACGAAGCTCCGTGGTTCGGGATTGTTCATCGCAGAGCCACTGACCAAACGGCGCCAAGAGCTCTTCCAAAATATTCTGCGTCTCAAGAAAGATCAAACGATTTTTTACGGCTTTTACGCAGTCCGGCGAGCTATTTTCCATACAAATTCGCAACTCTCCTATTAACCCATTACCGCCCAGCGCGTCAAAAATGGTTGATGCGTTTGAAGGGTTGTACCGCCGTCGTGTTTCAACTGATTGCTTTGCCAGACCGTCTGGACTACGGGGAGGGAAGTCTAAAAGTAAACATTCCGGCTCGAGCGACGCCGGCTGCCGGAAATAGATTTGGCAGGGTGACAAAGTTGGCGATTTTTTTATACCACGACATTGGGTCTATCCAGGCCAGACATTTTGACCAGCAACCTATATTATGGCCAGATAAAGTGTGTCAAATGTAAAATAAATGTACGATGTACTCAGTCATATCAAGCGTTTTCACTTTTCTCTTTATTCGCGGCTCACAGCAAGCGCGAAATTTTGATCGACCAATTTTGACTCGCCGGGCGTGTGCTCGCCCCTCGCACCGGCCGGGGGCCGCCCGCGCGCGGACAGGGATCCCGGGCGGGACGCGCGAAACGAGGAAGGGTCAGTGTCAATGTATAAGTACATTGCCGCCTCATCTAATTGCAATAGCGTCAGCTGCGCCGGTTTGGTCGCATGTGATTAACAGGAATCTTAATGTATAAGGGCATTGCCGTCTCATCTAATTACCGCAAACACGAATTTCTTATTGGATGCTTATGAAAATGTCCAATTGTTTGAAACGTTTTATAATTAAATTAATTACCAATGGTATATAATACTTAAGCAAAATATGTCTGGTTTAGGAGATATTTTTTACTTAGTTGTCAAACCATGCACCCATTGCCCCTGTGTTGAAGCGGCAAACCCGCGCTACCTAGTTATTAAGTTAACTTGGGTCAGTGTTCCCTGTCACTGTTTAGCGTGCGTACGTGCTGATAATTTTGTGATTCGAGGTGTTGAGTTGTTTGACTTTGTATTTGGTGTACGAGCCTTGTTGATCTGTCCTGGAACGCTCCGCATAATAAGGCCCTTGCCAGAGCTAAGAGGACTCCTCTCTGCACGGGAGGGCCCCCTGACTTATCTCCGCATGGGAGGGACTCTTCACCGCACAGAGGGGCCTCCCCTCCGCACGGGATGGCCTCCTCTGCACAGAGGGGACTCCTCTCCGCATGGGAGGGCCTCTCTTATATACAGAGGAGCCTCCTCTCCGCAGGGAAAATTCTCCATTCTATAGAAGGGCTTCCTCTCCACATGGGAGGGCCTCCCCTCTGCACAGAAGGGCCTCCTCTCCGTACGGGAGGGCCTCCATTCCTCACGGGAGGGCCTCCACTCGGCACGGAGGGGCCTCCTCTTCGCACAGGAGGGCCTCCTCTACGCACGGCAAGGCCTCCTTTCCGCACAGAGGGGTCCTCTTCGCAAGAGAGGGCCTCCCCTCCGCAAGGGAGGGCCTCTATTCCGCACAGAGGAGCCTCCTCTCCGCACGAGAGTGCCTCCTTTCCGCATATAGGGTGCTCGTATCCGCACGGAAGGGCCTCCTCTCCGCATGGAAGGGACTCCTCTCCGTACAGAGGGGCCTCCTCTCTGCATGGAAGGGTCTCTTGTCTGCATGTGCCTCCGCTGCGACGGCGCGGCCGGCCCACCCCGTCGCCCGCGCCGGCGCTGACCTAATTTATGAGGTTGCGCCGGCCAAAAAATAAACTGTGGGGTGTCGCGTGCCAGCTTTATTGGCATCAACAATCACCTTGATCATGCGTCATCACGTATTGCAAAACCAGACGAGTCATGAGAGAAACTCCTCGCGGAGGTACTCAAGCCGCGACGCTGATTGGCTAGCGCATCATTCCGAGGAGAAATAGGCTATATAGGAAGGTAGAACCGGGTGGGGGGGGGGGGGGGCGCAAGTTGTTTGGTAGCCGTGAAATCACCATGCAGTCGAATCCCGCTCCAGTGTTAAGGCAATGCAAGGAGGATTGGTAGTTACCCCCTTTTAATTGGTTATCAAAGAGAGATGGATACAAGTATTTATGCTCAATGGGAAGCTCGTTTCTTCAAGATTCCTGGAATGGCCTCTGATTTTACCTGAGACACTCCAATCGTTCACAATTCTCAGTCGAGTGGAGGCATGTTCCGCCCACACGGCGCGCCGGAGCGGGGGGTCACCTGTTAGGGGCTGTACACCGCCGCCGCCGCGCCTGCCGCAAGTTGGTGAGAACCGCTGCGACGCCTTGCCAGAGACTGTAACGCCGCGGGGCCGGCCGGCCGCCGCCGCTGGCTGGCTT